>JBAWJQ010006416.1:0-152033 GCA_037783105.1 Bactrocera zonata
TGGCTTGGCGGTGGCCGAAATTGTCGGTTTGTTATTAAAATTGTATTAAGTAAATAACCGGCGGTGCGGCGATTCGCAGAAACTGTCACTGATTTTGCACGCAACGACGTTTTTGTGGACTCTGCTATTTTTAGGTCTTGACACAAGTTATGCTTTTAATCGGTTTCGTCGCATATACATAAATATATATGTATATCTATGTATGTTGAAATTTAGTCTGTCGTGCGACTGATTACTCTTGCCAATGGTTCATAGTCCACTTCGAGTAATAAGATAAACTGTCGTTAAAGTTGTGTTAACAGGTCGATCTGCCAGACCCATACACTCTATAAAACATCAGATCAAATTTTTTTTTGGCAAAAAACCTTCATTTTCGCGAATATTAATACAAATCTTTACAATGTTCTATAAAATAAGCTTTTTTTAGCCAATATTGGGTAGTCGAAAAAGTCTTTTCGTATTTCTAATCAAACTTTAACTTTTTTTTTATATTTATAATAAACTTTAATGAACCAAATATGTACCATTTTGGTCGACCACTTTTTGCCATTTTTCCGCTAGAGACATTATTCCATGAGTGTAAAACTTTTCTGGTTTCTCGGCGAAAAACTGCGACAAGTAATTTTCACAGGCTTTTCTTAAAGCCAAATTTATTGCATTAAGGGAGTTCTGCATTGACCGAAACAACTGGTAGTCCGCTGGTGCAATGTTAGGGTTATATGGTGAAAACTTCCCAGCCAATCCGAGTTATCAAAGATGTGTGTGAAGTAGCGTTGTTCTGATGGAAGACGAAGCCTTTTCTGTTGTTCAGTTCTGGCTGTTTTTTTTCAATTGCTTGCTTCAATCTCATCAGTTGTTGAAAGTAAAAGTAGAACCAATCATTCGACCAGGCTGAAGCAGCTCAAAGTTAATGATTCCTTTTCAATTCCACCAAACACTCAGCATTACCTTTCGAGGCGTCAATCCTGGCTTTGAGACCATTTGTTGAGCTTCATCACGCTGGGACCACAATCTTATTCACACATTATTGTCATATATGATCCACTTTTCGTCTCCTGTTACCATTCGCTTCAGAAATGGTTCGATTTCATTTTGTTTCAGCAAAAAATCGCAGATGTTAATTCGGTCTATTAAATTTTTCACAGACAATTCGTGTGTTACCCAAACATCGAGCTTCTTTTTGTAGTCAGGCTTTTTTAAATGGTTCAAAACCGTTTGATGATGAATGTTAAGATCTTTAGCGATGTCATGGCTGCTTATGTGACGATCCTGGTTAATCTTTTCCATAATTTCATCAACTTTTTCAATGATTGGTCGACCAGAGCGAGGTCCATCTTTCACTTCGAAATTTTTAGAACGGAAGCGAGCGAACCATTGTTGTGCTACACGAACTGATACAGCAGCTTCTCCGTAAATTTCTACAAATTTCATTGGTGGCTTGAGTGGCATTCTTTCCTTTTTTATACAAAAATTTCAAAATATTACGAATTTCTTCATTATTTTCACTTATTTTTGAACAGCTGTAACTTTTTCATCTTCCCCATATTTTATTTTATATTATTTTGGTTAAATGAAGCTTAAAATCTCACCTTTCTTACACTATGTGGTATGACACAATATGATTGGTAGCACTGAAGATATACGACCGCAACGACATCTACTGACAGAATACGAAAAGACTTTTCAACTATCCAATATTTCTTCAAAAATGATGGTGGTGAGAACGAAACCGCCAATGGCGACCGTTTGTCGTGTAATCGACTACCTGATACCGGAAATTGAAGCTCATGATCTCGGCGACACACTTCGCATCAATCAATGGGTTTATTGAGGGAACACTTCGATGAGCAGATAATTTCATGTTTTGAGCCGGTCACCAAGATCGTGTGGTATCACACCGTTAGTAGAGATATTTAAGTCTAACACCTATGCGTTGAATTCCGCTTCGTTAAAGCCTTAGAGCGAAACATCACGCGTGTCATTGGCCCCACGTAATGTTAGAACTAGTCTTCGAAAATTAGAAAAATGAATGCCTTAGAATTTTCTTTCGAATGATGATAAACATTCCCCATTAATTTTGAAGTTTCTGTGTTTTTTCTTTAAAAAATTAGGGAACCTCGAATTGGATCACCCTTTACAAGCATGTTAACGGTTAATCAAGTTTTCCATGCACCTGTTATAAGTTTCAGCTGGGATGGTCGTTTAGCGCCTTCAGTGAATTTTCAGTTTATTTTTCGCTTTCGTCTTATTTTTGGTGCGTCTTTCGTTAGATTGTTAGACAGTTTCGACGTAATATTCATAAAACCACAGCTCTCACAAATAACGATGGGTTTGATGAATGTAAGCGATTCAGCTACGTTGTCAAGCACCTCTTTTACGACCTCTACTCATTGTCGGCTTAGCAAAGGATTCAGGCCTTTTGGTAGGAGTTTTGCGTTGACACGCTTTATATTTGAGTCGATCCATAAGAGGATATTGAGATCCCCTGCTATCTCTATGATGTCAACGCTGCGATTTTTAAACACTGTTTTTTTCAACTTTTTCAAAGGTATCGTAAATAACAGAGGAACGATGGACGACTCAAGTAAGGCTATTTTTCGTTGACTTCACGACTTTCATCGAAAGGTTTTATCAATCCGTAACAAATGCTGTTTCAATGGACTAGTCCGGTCAGTTTTGATCAAGTACTGCACTGTTCTCATTATTTGTCAGCCTCCATTTCCAAATGTTCAGTTATTATAAGTATAACGTCCACCGTGTTGGAGCGGTTAGAGGTATACACTACCACCCGTAGATCCGGTTACAAGAAACAAATAAAAACACAAAGTAGAAAAGAGACTAAACCAAGCATTCAGCATAATCGGGTCTAAGTAAACGGTATGAAACCGGGTTTTTATTAGATCATAGACTATGAACTCGGCAGTATTCCTCCAATTATTTGAGGAACCCAAATAAATTTTAAAATTTACTTCCTCGCAATGACAATAAAAAACCCGCCTTTGGAGAAGTGAATCCAGAGCTGAGAAGTCTGCACAGCTACATATATAGCGGTTTAAATCATGCGATAGTCGCAAAGCCGGTGGAGATGTGTCCAAAGCAAAATGCATCAGCTCATCTGCAAAATATGGCTAGACGATTGGAACCTTAGTACACTGTCTCCTGTCTTCAAGAAAGCCGACTCTACAATTTGAGCTAACTATTGAGAGATCAGCGTTTCGATGCGAGAGTAGTCGGTTAAACATGTGGCTGTAGACCATGCCTCTGACGGAGTGAACAAGTAGAAGATGCGGTGACTAAACTTGGAAAACGAGGCTGGAGCAGACGCGCGCGTAGCAGAGGCGACTGGAAGGCATTATAACGTCAGATCGAAATCCAATTGAGTTGACACGATCAGTTATGTATATATATAACGTTAATTATATGAATTCAGTTAAAATTACTACATGCAACAATGAATTTACGATCCAATGTTTTTCCGATGTTATACTTGTATATAGAAATACCATAGTTTTAGCGAAAGCAGTCTAATCACCAATGGCCAAATCTTGGAAAAGACTGGGCTTTAACAGCGTAATCGATGTCTACGCCAATAAAGAAGAAGAAGAAGAAGCTAAGGTGCAGTTTTCGAATATCCTTCAAAGGATTGAACGCAATACGTAGTTGGGACAAATCTGATCTGAAGACCATTATGCCTACACTTTGAAATTTCAGCTTTTTTGAATACGATTTTTGATTTATGTATCCATATGTATATATGGTAGATATGTACATTTTTCTTTTGTTAGCTTTGTCTTCCTTACTGTTCATTCTTTCCATACAAATACTCGTCTGTGTGCTCTAAAGACGATGCCATCTTCGTATGAGCACTTCCCTTTTCGCGGCCGAATTTATTTCCTACGTCTTAAGGGTTGTTTCAGTTATTAAATACACAGTTACTCTTATATATAGGTAAGTTATGTATACTTCTATATACTTTCTACATATGTATGCGCTTGTAGATCGGCTTCCATAAATGTCTGCGTACCCATGTCGGACATCTGTGATGTAGTCAAACAATTTACGAGTTACCTTTGCTGATCGATGCAGCGGTAATTTGCTGCAAACGTAGTTGTTGCCACGTGCCGCACACACAGCCAACACCAGTAAGCGTGCAAAGGACACGAATGTTTCAACTAATGAATGACTACACGCTGGACACGCTGGACGCGCTTACTCGATCAACAAGTTTCAGAAATTAAAAAAAATAAGGATACTATACTATTTACTTACACAATGTATACATATTATATAAATAAATATATACATATACTTAAACAACAAATCCCTCTATAGCTTTTTATTATATTATAAACACTCATCTCTACTACTTAGAACAACATCCTTTTCTAGTCATAAAACGTAAGCTGCAATTCAAGGTGAAAGTTTATGAAGCTCAGCAGGCAGCCAGAAGTGTGTGGAACAGTATTTCATTGTGGCTTTTTTGACTGCATTAATATGGCGGCAGCTGGTCGATCAATCAAAAAGTTGTCAAATAAATGTCATAGCGAATTTGCAACTACAATCAATCGCTGGTTCAATGAATTTTAAATAGTTATTGTGCATAAATACATGCGAAAACATTTCAATCGTCGAAAAAAATAAGTCAAGCTATTTTAATATCCTAAAAAAGAGTAAGTTCCCTTCAAGGGGTAATCGATTGTGTGCAACTTGACTTGCGGTTAGCTTTGCGGTTGTCGGCAATTGCATGCAAATTTTAATGTCATGCACCCTAAGGTCGAATACGGTGTACTTTTGGCAGAGTTCCTAATGTGTATAAGTATTGGTTAGGTTCGTAAACTATATACATATACATATTGTATTTACCATATATAAGATAATGTATAGCCATGACAAAAATAATCTGCAATCACCGAAGTAATATCGCTTTTTTATCACTATTTAGTTCAAAAGAAATCTGCTTACATTTTAAAGAGATATTTCACGAAATGTTCTCCAAACACAGCTGTATTCTACAAGATCTGCTCCGTAGAAGCCTATTTAAGGGCTTAGCTGCGAGGAATTTAGATATCCAACCATATTATATACAATACATATGTACTACTAACAGCAAAAAATAGTAAGACTTTGTTCATATTCTTCATTATCGATGTCGTCCCCCTCAAAGTAATCCCTTTTAGCCACAATACACCTGTGCCAACGTTTGCTCCAATTCTCGAAACAGTTGTTAAAATCAATTTCCGGAACATTCTTCAATGCGCGTAGCTACTCACTGTTAATGTCTTCCATTGACATCCCCGGTTTCCCGAAGCAACCTTTGAGTTTGCTGGTTAAAATTCAAACGGAGCTAAATCAGACGAATACGGTGGTTTGGACACAATATATGTATGTATCTTCATACAAACAACACATAACACTCAAATAATATTCCCTGTTGATAGTTTGACCGGTCGAAAAGAATTGGAAGTGCACCACACCTCGATAATTAAAAAAACTGTCAACATAACCTTGATTTTTATCCTACTTTGGTGTGGTTTTTTCGGCTCCGGCTCAGCTTTGCTACGATATTTGGCCTATTGATCGTCAGTTCCGGGTTGTAATTAGAGATACAAGACTCATTGCCAGTAACAAAACGTTTCATGTCATTCTGGTAGTCGAAAAGCATTGTTTCAAAGACGTTATCGCGACGTTGTTTTCGGAAAAAAATGTAGTGATTTTGGAACAAATCGTGCTTTCACTGTTCTTTGCAAATGGTTTTTACTGATCCTTCCGATATTCCAATCATGCTAGTAAGATCTCTGACTGTTAACCGTCGATTAGAAGGCCCCAGTTCCTTTATTTTATTGACATGTTGATCATCCGCTGATGTTGATGGTCGTGCTGAACGTGGTTCGTTGTCAACGCGTTCTCGACCCTCTTTGAATAATTTGTACCAATCAAAAACAGCAAGCTGGAAATCCAAATATTTTCTATCAAGCACATTAGTGTTAAACTGACTACAAAAACAATAACAGACAATTTCTTCCAACATCACTAAAGACTCGGATAAGTTGATTGACTCTTGCAGGTCTACAACTTTTTCATCCGTGATATAACGTTCTTGTATTGTTGAAGCCATAGAAAATATCGAATTGCGTAGATCTGACTATCATGGAAACGATCCTATATCTATATCCTAATTTAACATCGTAAACATGATATATAGTGAAGGAGTGTTGACTATCCAATTCAAATCCACCTATTAGATTTATTATTATAACATAGACTTTAAAGTTCAGTTTAGTTTTATATATCCAGTCGGTAAGTTTCGTAGGAAAGAAAAACTTATATATGTCGGCGTAGTAGCCAGGACATCAAGATCTATCGCAGGAGTGGAAACAATACCAGTGAAAATCGCTGTACATATACAATATATATACTGCTGTGCCCAAAAAATAAGGTGACATTGTATTTATCTTGAAAATTCTTTATTTATTCTTCCAAATCAATTTCATCCCCTTCAAAGTAATCCCCTCCCGATGCAATGAACTTATGCCCACGGACTTTTCAATCTTCGAAACACTGGTTGTAGTCACTTTCCGGGATGGCCTTCAGCTCCGTCTTCGCTGCGGCTTGAATCTCCTCTATCGTATAAAAACGGTGTCCCCGGAGCGGTCTTTTGAGCTTGGCCAGAAAGTCGCACGGTGCCAGATCAGGTGAATACAGTGTTTGCGGAACGATATGGGTTGAGTTTTTGGCGAAATGATCACAAATTAGGAGGGCAGTATGGGATGGTGCATTATCGTGGTGTAAAAACCAAGAATTGTCTTTCCACAATTCCGGCCTTTTTAGGCGGATAGCGTTACGCAAACGACGCATAACGTTCAAATAATATCCCTTGTTGACTGTTTGACCAGTTGGAAGGAATTTATAATGCACAACACCACAATAATCGAAGAAAACAGTCAACATGACCTTGATTTTTGAGCGACTTTGGCGCCATTTTTTTGGTCTCGGCTCATTTTTGGCACAATATTCGTAAGCATAGATCCAAGTCTCATCGCCGGTTATAATGCGTTTCATGACACCCTGGTAGTCGGAAAACATCGTTTCACACACTTCAACGCGACGACTTTTTTCCAAAAAATTCAATGTTTTCGGTATCAGTCGAGATTTGACGCACTTGAGGCCCAAAACATCCTTCAAAATGGTATTGGCTGAGCCTTTCAATATGCCAACTTCATCAGCAAGGTCTCTAATTGTTAATCGACGGTTTTTCAACACCAAATATTTGATTTGTTGAACGTGAGCTTCGTCGGTTGAGTTTGATGGTCGCCCTGGACGCTCTTCGTCTTCGACACGTTCACGGCCGGCTTGGAACTCACTATACCACTTATAAACATTTTTATTATACATAGCCTCATCACCAAAGGCTTTCTGCACCATCCTCAACGTATCCGCAGCAGAAAATTGATTCCGTAAACAAAATTTAATGCGAATTCTTTTCTCAACAAATTTCGACATCGCAAAAAACGAAAAACTCACTTTTAGAAGCTCTCTCAAACACTAATGAATATTTTGACATGAAATGTGACTGACAGTACTACCAACCTAAAAAAATAATTCTCCGAATCCTTCGACGCGCGCAGTTTAAATTCAAATGTCACCTTATTTTTTGGACACAATAGTATATAATATATTTCACTGTTTCAAACTTGAATCTTGAGCTTTAAGTTGAAAACCAACAGATATATCTTTGTCCATCACATTAACTCTGGTAGATTCAATGACAGAAATAGGTATATATTCAATTTCTGGCGATTATATATGGAACGATCTGGTAAACTCTGTGCAACTGGAAAATATATTTTTCGTGGGTCGGTCTCGAAGCATTCCCAAAATAAGAACAATACTGCTTAGTTGAGAGACATTTTAATGAGAACTTCTACTCAATTGTAGAGTTTATACTGGAAATAACTAAATCCTCAGACGCAAATGAGGAAAAAATCGTATTCAATATCTGTGGCTTGACGAGAATCTATGTACTGATCTTCCAAATATAGTAGTTTAGGTCTCGAAAAGACACCGTCCAATTTTTGAACACTTCTAAAAATGACTCAGAACGAACTTAACAATAGTTAAATAAGGTTAAATAAGGTATTGGAAGTCTATTAGAGTAGCACATATTCTTAAGACATAAAGTTAAATTTATTTAAATAAACTAAATAGAAGTTAAGTTAGGATGCAGTCATGTGTAGAAGTTCACGCAAGTGAGTAAAGTTCTCTAAGATCCATTCACTTAGGAGTGGCCAGAAACGATTCTTTTACATGTGGCTGAAGCAAGTCAGATTTAGGACCCGCCAACAAGCACCTAGCGCCCTTAATGAAAAGAAAACAATAGCCTCGGATGAGAGGCACTCCTTTTGATGCCGACCTCAGCAAACGCTTTAGGACCGGGAAGGACCTCTCCTAGCCGTTCAATACCAAATAGGGTTTAATTCGAGCTGAAGAGCTGAGTCGAGAAGATTGTGTCTTCCGACAATATTAATATTATTAGCCTCAACAATCGCGTCGTTAGTTCTGCTTTCTCCAGACTAAATAAGGAATCGAGGCAAATGGGTCTGATAGTGAACGAGGGCAAGACGAAATAAGTGTCTCCTGTCAATCTTAGCCTCGAAATCGCTACGTCAGGAACGGAAGCCAAGTGAGATTTCAGACAAAACGACTCCCTTACTAAGTAGGCAATTGAGAAATAAATTCCTCTCTCGACGAAGAAAGACCAAACTCTACAAGTCACTCATCATCCCGTACCGCTATATGGTGCAGAGACATAGGCGATGACAATATCTGATGAGTCGACGTTACATTACTTGCGCATTGGCAATGGCGAGCAACGCATTCGGTGGAATGATGAGCTGTACGAAATACAAGACAGTATAGACATAGTTCAGCGAATTTAGAGGTAGTGGCTTCGCTGGCTAGGTCATGTCGCCTGAATGGAAGAAAACACTACAGCTCTGAGCTCTGAGAGTATTCAATGCATTACCCACCGGTGGAAGCAGAGGAAGACCTCCACTCTGTTGAAAAAACCAGGTGGAGAAGAACCTGGCTGCACTTGGAATCTTTAATTGGCACCAAACGGTGAAAATGAAGAATGAAAGACGCGCTGTTGTAAACTCGGCTATAATCGCCAATAAAGAAGAAGAAATACAAATTAATGAGAACACCTCAAAGTCAACTCATATACAGAGAACTCATCGAATTCTAAATTCTAAATAGAAATACTAACACATTAATACAGTAAAACTCAGAAATACTTTACTCTCATCTCACCTATGTTAGTTCTATCATATTCTTATGCGTATAGTACAAATGTATCTGTCTTAAGAAACTTCCGACAAGGCGTCGTAATTGCGTTAAACCCCCATAAAATTCCATGATATTATCCGATTGAAAGACAACCGTCGTTGACGCCCTTTCCTTTACCTATTAGTTGATACGGCAAATAAATTTCAAATCAAAATTTTCCCACTAAAATCTCAAAGATACATAACAACATTCGAGCATCGTTGAGGGCAACAAAAAACCAAAAAAAATCGCCTGATAATAAAATAATACTTGTAATAATAATAAAATAAAGTGAAATACTCATAACTGTCAGTGAGAAATCAAAAATCAATCGTTTTCGCCAGCACAACTCCACGACCACACTGCGCGTTCTCCAGCTCTTTGGAGGCGATAGGCGAGCGGCCAGTGCCTTCCTTCTGCACAGCCCGCCGCTGCAGTATTGCCCCGCTGACAGTGATGCTTGTTTATTATGTTAGGGGCGTGTACGGGCTGTCAACATTTTATGTTGGTGGTCATTTCGCTTACCATTTTCCCAACAACAACACCAGCAACAGCGGCAACAGAGCAACTAGTGAATGCGGCGAACTCAACTCGAATGCAATAATGTTGCAATCCTGATCCTGCCATTGTACTTAATCCTTATTTTGAGTGTTTCCTTTGAGCTCGAACAATGGCGCATAATGTGCGTTGAACCACACATACCACAAAGAGCTACGCAGGCGCACAAGTGCTGGAAAAGTGAAACAAAAGCCGTGGAAAAAGTAAACAATGCCCGGACAATGGCACACATTATGATGCAAGGACCTTCGCTTTGTGCCTATTTCTTCGCCCAAAACACTCTTTGTCCGTATGTATACACTTATTTGACTTTTGCGGTCAGTGGTCAGTGTACGTCGATATGGTAGGTATGTGGTGTGATTCATTACTCTATTTCGTGTGAGATAATTTGGGAAATGCCAGAAATTACAGCGCATCCTTTGGAAAATATGTGAACCAAAACTAATTTTATTGCTTAATTTTTTGGTAAAAAATACTTAGCGGCACCAGAAGAAAGGAAAAATTTTAATAATTTTCATTTACTTTTCGGCTAATTGATTTCGTTTGCGACAGCGCTGGTTGGTAGTCGCGGGCTGCTGTCTGTCGACTGTGCTTCGGCTGTGTCCTGGCAGGATTTCGGCGCAGCACTTGGTACACATTTCGGCTGCTGTGTTGGAAAATGTTGTAATATTTTAAGAAAATTTACACAATACAGAAAAATTCATTATTTTTTCTCGCTTTCATTTTGGCCGTTCATGGCTCATTTTCATCAGTTCGCGCATGTAATTTGACTGATTGTGTTCGCGGCGATTTATTATTTTACGCTACTCGCGCTAATTATTTACGATTTCATACTTTCCTTTTCGAAATAAATATTAACGATTGTTTTGGAAAAGCGAGTCCTGGGAAACATGTGAAATTTTTTCACTTGAAAGCGAAAGGATTCCCAAAACGTGGGAGGGAAGTCACTAGATTTGCTGTAAACCTCAATTTTATACTAATTATCGGAAAGCATGTATTTTTTCTATTTTTGATTTATTGTTTAAAAAACTATTACAAATATTTGCCTTTCTTTCATACTAAGAATCTTTGTTCTAAAAGGTGAGGTTATGGCTTATATTTCACCATAGAGACTTTTGTACTTTTTTTTTAAATCCCGAACCAATTATTTAGGAATTTCCCCACCCTGCTATATGGTGCAGAGGCATGGACGATGACAAAATCTGATAACTCGGCGTTAGGAGCCTCCAAGAGAAAGATTCTGCGGAAGACTTATGGTGCCTTACGCATTGGCATCGTTGAACACTACAGTCGATGAAACGATGAGTGGTACGAAATATGCGACACATGACATAGTTCCACGAATTAAGATACAACAGCTGCGCAGGCTAGGTCATGTCGTTCGAATAGATGAAAACACTCCAGAGAGGAAGACCACCTCTTCGTTGGAAAGACCAGGTGGAGAAGAACCTGGCTACACTTGAAATCTCCAATTTGCGCCAAACACCGAAAAGGAGGAACGACTGGCTCGCTGTTGTAAACTCGGTTATATATATATAATATATATATATATATATATGTATATAAGAAAAATAAGAATATTTTCCAAAATTTTCCAAAATGGTTAATTCTGAATAATGATTTTATCAACTTACCGCGAATACCCCAAAAGACCCTATGACTTAAAGAATACACTAGAATTTAGCATAATATTACTTTAGGATCGGAATAAGGTGATTTTTATAACCCTAACTGGCTAAATTAAGTTTGTCAAGAAGTTTGTACCATGTAGAAATCGGAACTTCATAAAGTATAAAAATAAATCATCAACATGACGGGCTAAGCCGATATAGTAATGTTCATCCGTCCGTCCGTCTGTATAAACGCTAACTAGTCCTTCAGCTTTTGAAATTTCGATCTGAAATGTTTCACACGTCCTTTTTTCTCCAGAAGCTGCCCCTTTGTCGAAACCACCGATAACGTACCGCCAAAGCATATAGGTAAGGTAAGATGGCTGATCGAAGATCGCACGTGGACTGGTATATGTAGTCTTTTGTGAAACCATGGAAAAGAAGAACTCTTGGGTTCGGACTTATAATTTAGCAAAACGATTAGAGACGAATGCGGATTCCATACAGCTTCTTCAAACGGCATCTGGTAAGATTCCCAACCTTACACCATGGATGACAATAGGGCAACGGCCTGTTAAAAGCCACACAACTAGGGAGAGGCTAGCCTTACTGAAGGCAAAGAGATTACTAGATCTCCTGCGATCAATCTTGTGCTAAAAGAATTTTGTGACAGCGCAAGTACCGATGCAGGCCAGGCACCCATGCCAGTCTTATCACTAAGGCACTCGATGCTATTGATAGTGAGTTTAGGAGCTCTTTGAGGCATATAGCTGTCATAAAATCTGAACGCTTTTTCATTTGACGAGATATGTTCAAGAAATTTTTCAAGTTCTTAGCAGGAATATTTTAGTATGTGTGAAGGTTATTATAGCTTCGGTGCAACCGAAGTTAACTTTTTCCTTGTTACAAAGTGGTTTTAAGCTTAAATCTCAAATATTACCTAAAACCAAAACCAAAAACGATTTCTTTACTTCAAAATCATTTCAAGCATGTGCTTGAAACTAGACGACTGTCTACTCATTTCACTTCTTCACCACAAGAGAATTTCTTATCTCCCCTATAAAAACAATATGGACTATTTTTCTCACGAAAAGCAGGGAATGAAAGGGAAATAATGTTCTACAAATTAATAGACGGCAGTAGTTGTAGAAGGGGAAGATGGAGTCATGTGTAGAAGTTCACGCAAGTGAAGAAACTTCTCTGATCGCCGTTCACTTGGGAGTAGCCAGCCATCGCAAACAGCCTCGGATGAGAGACCCCCCTTTTGATGACGACCACGGCAAACGAAATAAGGACTATGATTTGAGGGCATGCACCTGGAATGTCCGGTCCCTTAATTGGGAAGGTGCCGCTGCCCAGCTGGTAGATGTCCTCGTAAAGATAAAGGCTGACATCACCGCCGTCCAAGAAATGCGATGGACGGGACAAGGACAGAGACGAGTAGGTCCTTGTGACATTTACTGCAGTGGCCATATAAAGGAGCGCAAGTTTGGTGTTGGATTCGTGTTGGGAGAGAGACTCCGTCGCCGAGTACTATCATTCACTCCGGAGAATGAACGTCTAGCCACAATCCGCATCAAAGCGAGGTTCTTCAACATATCGCTGATTTGCGCCCACGCCCCGGTGGAAGGGAAGGACGATGTCACCAAAGATGCCTTTTATGAGTGCTTGGAGCGCACTTATGAGAGCTGCCCCCGCCACGATGTCAAAATCGTGCTTGGCGTCTTTATCTCCAGGGCGGGCAAAGAAGGTATCTTTGGCACTATGGTTGGTAAATTCAGCCTCCATGAGGAAACATCCCTAAATGGGTTGAGGCTGATCGACTTCGCCGGGGCCCGAAATATGGTTATCTGTAGTACTAGATTCCAGCATAAGAAGATTCATTAAGCTACCTGGCTGTCTCCGGATCAAAAAATTACCAACCAGATCGATCATTTTGTGATAGACGGAAGACACGTCTCCAGTGTTTTAGATGTGCGTGGGCCTAACATCGACTCGGACCACTATATTGTTGCAGCCAAAATTCGCACCCGCCTCTGTGCAGCAAAAAACGCACGCCAACAAACACAAGGAAGGTTCGACGTCGAGAAGCTGCAATCACAACAGACAGCCGAAAGATTTTCCACTCGGCTTGCACTCCTGCTCTCTGAGAGCACTCGTCAACAACTCGGTATAAGGGAACTGTGGGACGGCATTTCAAACTCCTTACGTACAGCTGCAACCGAAACCATTGGTTTTCGGAAAGTGCAAAACAGCTGGTACGACGAGGAGTGCCGTGTCGCAGCGCAGAGAAAGTAGACTGCCTACCTTACACCGATACGATGGACCACAACACGCGCGGAATGGGATAGATACAGAGAGTTGAAGAGGGAAGCGAGACGCATTTGCAGACAGAAAAAGAAAGAGGCCGAAATGCGCGAGTATGAAGAGCTTGATAAGCTGGCCGACAAGGGTAATGCTTGAAAATTCTACGAAAAGATGCGGCGACTTACAGAAGGTTTCAAGACCGGAGCATACTCTTGTAGAACCCCCAAAGGTGATCTAGTCACCGATACCCAGAGCATACTTAAATTATGGAGGGAACACTTCTCCAGCCTGCTGAATGGCAGTGAACGCTAGGAGAAGGCGAACCCGATTCCCCAATCGATGACCTGGAACATCTGCTGCATCGCCCGACCATGAAGAGGTTCGAATAGCATTGGCCATGGCGAATATTGCATTCGATGGAACGATGAGCTGTACGAGATATACGACGACATTGACATAGTTCAGCGAATTAAAAGACAGCGGCTACGCTGGCTAGGTCATGTCGCCCGAATGGATGAAAACACTACAGCTCAGAGAGTATTCAATGCATTACCCGCAGGTGGAAGCAGAGGAAGAGGAAGACCTCTACTCTGTTGAAAAGACCAAGTGGAGAAGGACCTGGCTTCGCTTGGAATATCCAATTGGCGCCACGTAGCGAAAAAAAGAAACGACTGGCGCGCGGTTGTTAACTCGGCTATAATCGCGTAAGCGGTGTCTACGCCAATTAAGAAGAAGAAGTAGTTGTAGAAACTTTAAACAAATTAAGATGAAGAAATTGCGAATCTAACAGAAAACAATTCGGGGTGGACAGTGATAGGAGTTCTTTAACATCTTTTGAACAAGAAAGTGATGGAAAATAACGAATTACATTTTAGAGAACATATTCAGGGATTTTGAATCACCATTTCTTGAAATAGAAGCATCTCTCAGAAAGAGAAACAAGTAAGGTCGCGGTGCAATCCTCATTTAATTATCTATCTTAAGAGCAACCATTCAGATAGTAGTATGGTAATGGTAAATACATTTAAATAACATCGAAGTCATCTAACCACCACTTGCTCTAAACTGTTTTCTTCAACAGGGAGAATTCACAGGACCCAGTGTGCATTTTAGTTGCTGAATCTGCTTGGTTCTCAAGCAGCGAAATTGTCAATAACTTCAACTTCAAATTTATGACAGTCCGCATTGACGTGAGAACCAACATCCAATGCTTGAAAGGTAATTCTTACATACAATTGAGATTGAAAATTGATTTTTGTTATTTTGCTCCATAAAAGACAAATGTATTTTTTCTTGTATTGCGCACCAAGACTTGCATTGTAATGTAAAACGTTCGTTATTTTTTTCTTTTAGCGAAACCACTAAGTGAGGTTCAATTAAAGCGCATAATTACTTCCGAATTACTTTTCGGCGCTTGCGTGTGGTCACTTACCTCAAAGAATCCGCATGCTCA
Source organism: Bactrocera zonata (assembly GCA_037783105.1). Classification (NCBI taxonomy): domain Eukaryota; kingdom Metazoa; phylum Arthropoda; class Insecta; order Diptera; family Tephritidae; genus Bactrocera; species Bactrocera zonata. Next base: position 15,253 of record JBAWJQ010006416.1, read on the forward strand.
TACACGAAGTCTTAAATTCCCAATTAAGTTACAAAGTAGCACTGCCCAGCGGGTTCTTTACTAATACGGAAGGACACAAAATCACAGCAGACACGCCCACAAGATCGGACACAGCAAGAAATCGACACACAGTGTATTGAGAAACAAGATAAACTACCAGTGCATATAGGAACTAATGAAATAGGAAGATCATGGCAACTAAGCGCCAGGTAACGGAATTAGTGTTAGGAATAAGAAAATTAAACAACAAATGCAAAGTCATGTCTGCGAACACAATTGTACATTCGTAAAATGGGAAACTCTTTGCAGTAGTGTCGTAGTAAATAAATGGTGATCCATTTCGAGGTTCCCTGCTTGTTCTAGGGGTTTTATACACTTAATTTCTGTGACGTTTTTTGAAAAGTACCATCTGACCTATCGATCTAATTTTTTCCCGTCTTTGCAAAAAAAAAAAAAAAATCGCTTTTTTAGATTTTTTTTTTTTTTTTTGCAAAGACGGGAAAAAATTAGATCGATAGGTCAGATGGTACTTTTCAAAAAACGTCATTTTGAAATAATCGCGAACTAACGGTCGTCACGTACCCGGGGGCACATGGGAGAAGCGCGCTGTAGACAGCTGTAACTTTGGTTGTAGTGCTCGGACCTCTATAAAATTTGAAAGCAATAATCTTCAAAGGATATACTTTAAGTAAATGCAATAAAAATAATATCGATTTTTCAAGTCACACAAGTGTCTATAACCCATTAATGAAAAAACACAGAAACTTCAAATTTAATGGGAAATATTTATTATCATCCGAAAAAAAGTTTTTGGCCATCTATTTTTTTCAAATGTTGGCCGCGGCTACGTCTCAGATGGTCCATCCATTGAGTTCAATTTTCGACGATTAGTTCGAGTATTTGGACGGTTAACTGGCGAATACTCCAAGGTCTGAATCGAAACGGGATTGTCCGCATCGACTTTAGACTGTACATAGCCAACAGGAAAAGTGTAAAGGTCCTGCTCAAAACGTAAAATTATCTGATCACCGAAGTTCTTTGATTGATGCGATGTGTGAGAAGTGCCGCCGTCTTGATGAAACCAAATGTCGCCAAGATCACTAGCTTCAATTTCAGGCATCAAATAGTCGGTTATCATGGCGCGATAACGGTCGCCATTGACGGTTACGTTCTCACCCGCATCAGTTTTGAAAAAATATGGATCGATGATTCCACCACACCGTTCTTTTATATATAAAATGGCAGCTCTTGAATCTTTTTAGTTTGCTCTTCATCTCATATAGGTCAATCTTATCGACTCTCCACGGTCTTCATGTACACTCTCACCTACGGCTGCTATATATTCTTCACTGCATGCTTTTCGTGGTCTATGCGGTTGAATATTATCCAATAATGAATGCTGGGTCTCAAGATAGGTGATGGTTCTGCGAATAGTACGCTCAGTAGGCCGATTATGTGGACCATAAATTCAGCCAATCGCACGAAACACATTCTTTACAGAACATAATAAAGTTTAACGATTTTTAAACATTGTTCAGGTGTAAGTATTTTCATGTTGAAACTCCAAACAATACTGAACAAAGATAACTTGAGTACCTCTTCTTGGATCTCTATTTACTTTGACGATAGATCAATGGTAAACGCACTTCAATTAGATACATTGCAGAAACTGTGCATTAAAAAGTTAACGGCTACTTTAGAAAATGCAGGGTTGTAATTTGGAAGAAAGTGGAAATCCTTAAAAATTCAAATCTCAAATACAAAATTTCCAATATGCCCTAAAAAAATACCCAAACTCAAAAAAGGAGTTATAAGCGAAACAACTCAGGAGATACCAGTGTACATAGATCGGCTAGGTTTATTTTTCCAAAGCGTGGACGAATACCGCCACTGCAAAAAGGAGTTCCCAGCTAAAGAGCTGAGCCTTTTGTTAAAAACACATTGATCTTTGAAGATCGAAGTCAATAAAATCACGAACGAGATTTAACGATTGCTTTGAGATTGTCAATTCTCGGGTCGGATTTAGTCTGTTCATTATCCTATGAGCATAATAGAAAGAGTACGTCTGCCTTTACATGAAGATTAGTGTTGTTGCTCTTATTGCTACAACACACAAATTTTTACCCCTACAATTACTTTCACCTGCATGACATTCAATACCCTAAAAGCCCACGTGTTTACGTTTAGTAGTCAAAACCGCAACCAGAACGCAAAAAATAACGGTATTCCCTCTAAACGAAAACGGTGTTTAAATGATCTGGAAAATCACGAACAATACGCTGACGTTTAACCTTCTAAAAGGTGATAAAATTTCGCACAATTAATACTTAATTACCTGATTAATTAGGGCCAACGGATTAAGTTCGCTTCAAGTTCGTTTAGAATTGCGGGCGAAAAAAAGAGAATGCGAAAAAACGCAAAGAAGAAGGCAAAAAAATCAAAACCACAATCTTATCGAAACGCTTGAAAGCAGGTGAAAAGTAAGTCTACTTGGGACAGACAGCGAAACGCAATGACCGAAATCACAAAAGAAAAAGCTGAGCGCAAGAAAAAAGCAATAAAAAAGAACATGAGAGCAATGTACAAAGGTAGCTGGCGATTTAATAAATGCGAGCAGAAAGGACACTGCAAGAGTCGCAAGTTGAAATTGTGATGTTGACGCCACCAGCGTTGCGCCGGGCGATCGTAGGTGATCACAAACGCTCACTGAGTGTTGCGTTGATGCGCTTAAGTGTTGTTATTGCTATTGATTTTGACTTTGATGCGTATAAATTCTGTTCGGGTCTATATGTCAGGCTATAGGAACTTACTCTTTTGTTGTTGTGCATTTGTTGATGCTGTTAATTTGATTTAGACTTTTCTCAGCTGAGCAATCGCTTGCATATTTTTCACACGAAATCCGCTGAAGCTTTGAAAGAGTGTCGTCTGAGTTGGTAGCATTGGCTGGCGCAGAGATGAAGATGAGGGGAGAAAGATAACTGTGCAGCCATCAACCTTTAAGAAAGTTCGTAGTCCATGCAAAGGGTGCAAACCCGAAAAAAAATAAAACAAGCAGCAAGTGAGGGCTTAATATAAGTATGGAAACAACGCGTACCAAATTTTTTTGATAGTTGGCAAATCTGAGTTGAAGGTGAGCTACAATCGGTTGCTGATAACTTAGAAGTTGAGTTCACAGCTCAGTTGATAATTGTCCTTTGAGATTATAAATTTTCAAGCGTATCCCCTTTAGAATTAAAGATCCACCTATTGAAGTTTTTACATCATTGGTATCCAACAAATTTATACAACTAAGTCACCCGACAAAAAAAATTACCCCAAGCGGTATTTGAGAAAAGATGTTGGTCCAAAACTATATTCCAACTCGATCAGACATAAGTAAACATAACCAAAACTAAGTATCACTCACGGCTAGCCAGCTCATGATTTTAGGTCATTGGAATCAAACTCGACGATTTGTTAATGAACGCGAGCTAAATTGGCAAAACGACCGAGAAAAGGAGATCCATGATGAATTATACACAATGGTTTCATTACGCGGTTGTGAAGGATAAACTAATGATTCTGTGATCAACAGTTCGAAATCTACATAATCACCGATGGATCTAAGGGCGGGCTTCTTCTGTAGCAATCCATAGGCAGAAATTATCTACAAACTATATTTCTACAATTCAGTCTTGCAGGGCATGCAACCATACCATAATCGACCACCAACAGCCAGAAATAGCTCCTTTAGGGTTATTTGAAGGCATGAACCTTAGAGGAACACATTTATGCCTTAGAATACTAGCAACACAGGGCGTACCACAAAGTTTGTTTGGGATATTGCTGATGGTGGATAAACCAAACACAACATTAACATTGTAGGGTGCATCGCAGGGCCCTTACCCTTAAGATCCCACCTTCAGAAAACGGGTAAAGTAAATTCGGCGGCATGCAGGGCATTCGCGGAAGATGATGATACGCTCGAATGTCTAGCCTACAACCGGATGAGAAGGGATATATGCCACGGCTCTCAATACTTTAACTTAAGAGACATTGGGCAGCTGGGATGGAAAATAATTTGGTATTCTACGAAATCTACTGAGTTGCTGGATAAGGCTAAAATTGGTTAAGACCCGTGAACCCAATGAGCCTAATGATGACCTATTGGCAGGCTGCAGTATGGCGCTTCTGCGTCTCTCTTTTCAACTAACCAAATAACCAAAATGTCACATCTGCGGATAATTTTTTCATTCAATCGTTTTAACTGCTTAATAAACTTTCTTTTATTCTGAGTAAACACAGCACGATCTGCCTGAAAAGTTCTAAAGAAAAATTTTCAACTAGATTTCAATTAAACTAAGAAAAGTCTCGTTGGATAGTAATAGGAAAAATATTTGATGAAGTTCTATTTTCACGCTTCATATGACAACTTCTAACTAAATATTTGCTACATAAATTCTGACGAAGTTAAGATCTAAATGTGTCAAAGAGGTACTAAATTTCGGCCGAACAGGCTTTAATATTGAACTTGAATCTCGTTCTTTTGGAATCTCAACGAATTCACTTAAGCTTATAGAAACTCTATAACTTCACGTAGGGTATCCTCAAGTCGTCATGACTCTACAACTCTAAGCGCCACCAAAATTATAAGAATAATCACTTGACAATTCACCTCGAGCACCAACAAAGGTATGTATGTATGTGGCTCGTCGTTGGTGTGGTGCCCAATTACAAGCAAATGAGCTGGAAAACACCATATCAAATGACCCAATGTCAATAATAAAATCACACAGAGTCAACGGCTCGACAACTTAGCGAGACACAGTACGAATGCTTGTATGTCCGTCTGTATGGGTGTGTATCAATTGTCCTGCAATCTTCCGCCGAGCTCACCGAAGCTGGCAGTTACACTCGGTAAGCAGCTTCAGATTCAGCTGCAGCTAAAGAAAGATCACCTAACCAAAAGACAACAATAACAACATGTACGGCTATAGTTATGTGTGTGAGTGTGTATGTATTTTGGTATTTGGTCCAAAGCGATGGCTTGCGTGTGGCAATTTCAGTTAACAAAAATTTTTAAACAATTCACGCTACCCACTTCGGGCTGCAAGTTTCAGAAGATCTGCAGGCGTATATACATAAATACTTATGCTATATATCTGTGTGCGTGTGTGACTTAATCCCTGAAAAAGTTGTCAAAATGATCAACCAACCATGACAGGGATGTGTTTACTGATTTCTGAGATTTTTTCGATCAACATTTGTTTGGGTGGAGAGTGCAGCTGTACATCACTTTCTCTGATCATCATTTCTTTGGCATATACGCATACAAGTATGTATGTACGTATTGTAAGTTATATGTTTTTAAAGAATTTTGCAATATTGTTGCGAAATATAATTAAAATCGGAGAGCAACAAAGCGTTATCCAAAAACTTGGCATTGGCGGATGCATAATTTTGACTTCGAGTGATTAGAGTAGTTTGATGAGCTCAATCTAATCTCGATCCAAGTATTCTATCTAAACCTATACATAATAGGTAAAACGATTAGATTTATAGATTTCGATTTAGGCGTAAACTTCAGGAAAACTACATCCGAAATCTACGAGTAGAATGATAAGGTTGAAGAGAATCGAAGGTTCGCACTCTTAAATGATCTTCAATAAGTTTTTTGCAGTTTTTTTGGGGGAAATTTTTACCATAAAAGACTTCGCAAACTTACGGTCGTTTGAGAACGAAAAGTCTGAAAGATAAAATTTGGATATATTTTGTCGATTTCTTAGACTTATTTTGGGTTGCAGATGCTAGTTCTTACTCAGATAATTATAAGGTGTCATCTTATGCTAATTGGTAAATTCTGGAAGGCTACGACCGGAATCTAGAATGATAGGTTCGCACTCTTAAATGATCTTCAATAAGTTTTTTGTTCTGTGTTTTTTGGAGGAAACTTTTACCATAAAAGACTTCGCAAACTTACGGTCGTTTGAGAACGAAAAGTGTGAGAGGTAAAATTTGGATCAATTTTTTCGATTTCTTAGACTTATTTTGGCTTGCAGATCCTAGTTCTTACTCAGATAGTTATAAGGTGCCAGCTTGTGCTAATAGGTATGATGCCTCGTACAACAAGAAGTTTTTAGGTTGAAAGGTTTTTAGCCATTATCAACCAATGAAGGCCGGCAGCTGATAGATTCCCAGCGCATCCATAAGATTTAGAGAGATTTTGACTACATTGAACGAGCTCTATTCGAGTTAAATATTGAGGTCGACGCTTATAAACATAAAGGTATGGCAACTCTACTGCCGCATAATCATCGAGCATATACAATATTTATCGAATTGTTATTTTAAATCGAAGCATATAGCCCCCAACGACGGGTTTTCTTGGTTTAGAGACAGGGTATGGTACCTTAGATTTAACCAGACGTAAACTAGAGGCTGGGGTATCAGAAAACGAAAGATACATTTCAGATATTACGAAAACAATAAGATATTAGATTAGATTTTATCGGAACAAATGACCCAAAATGGATCCCACAGATAAAAATGTTAGCTGAAGAAACTGTAAAATTGAGCAATGAAAGATAATCCTAATTAAAGTGATAATATGAATTATTGCAAAGTTTCGAAAATAAAAAAAACGGCTGGAGGGTCTTCTAGACTACATCAAATCATCTTACCATAGAAGCAAAAACAAAAATAAAAATAAAAATAAATAAATACAAAAACATTGGAAAATGCAACTATATTATTCAACGTCCATTGCACCCTTTCTCGTTTGTAATCCTATCCGACCAATGCACTAATCAACTTCAAAGGATCACGACTGCACTCAAATGCAGCGTAGATAGCACATACTCAAACATACTGACAAACACACTTAATATTTAGTAGTTTCGGCACATATTCGCTAACTTTCGGCTCAACATCAGCTTCGGCACACATTTTGCACAAACATTCACGCATTATTGTCAACTTTGAAGCATTTGCCGTTTGGTGGGCTCGTCCGTCAGTGTCAGCCTTAAGATACTCGTACTCGTACACGTACGAGACATAACAGCAGCAACAACAAATGTACCGCTTGAAAAAAATAATCAAAGCGAGATTTGCATGCCACCTACATCGTGCGTACTCACATGAGGTTGAGTAGTTGTTGTAGTAAGCAGTAGTCCAACAACCTCTCACAGATTTCACTAGCCCTTAGATGCCTTCGTGTGTACTCGTAAAATCAACCATAGGTTTATGTGGGCGCCTGTGTTTACGCTCTGACAGATTTGGGCCAATTCATTTTCACCACAGCACTGATTGACCACTTCGACTGCCTGCTAAGTGATAAAATCCATAAAATCAACCAAGTAACTGGACTACATCAATGGCTGCACTGTGTACCGCTGCTGCTCTGCTTGACTGATTGGTCGATCGCCTGTCGTCTGTGTGATCAGCCGTTGAGTTTTTGGTTAATTGAGTAGCGTAACGATGCCGTGCGAAATCTTCATAACGGTGCGTTGTAATCGGAGAAGTATGTAGTCATTTAGTCACATACTATGTACAAGTAGTTTGTTTAATGAGTGGGTATGTACGTATGTCTATGGCAGACCTTAAATTCCAATTATGACTTTCTCATCAACAGATTAATCATCCATCCATAGTGCAGCAACAACAATAAAGTGCTGAGATTTTATGGAATTTAAGAAATCGAAACTGTCAACAATTCATTGCAGTTTTATATTTCTTACAGAGAGTTTTTTTATAACACGCTCATTTATTTTCAAGTATATATACATACAAGCATGACTCGTAGTCATGCTCTTCGTATCACCTGAAATATTTGCAAATTTCAATATCTTTAAGTGGCATACTTATAGTGAGCGGGCGCATACTGTGAATAATAGACTTAGTGAGACTTCGAAATTCACAAGATCCCTGCTAATTCTACTTTCATTAAGTAACTAATTTATTCGAAATTATTTCCGCTTTTAAGAGTCAACTGCGGCACTGATGAGATCGTTAAAAAAGTTCAGTTGAAAGATTGAGGAAGAATACCTTACTCACATATATATATTCGGAGTGTGTTAGCTCTCAAAAAGTCGCAGGCGACTATCCGGACGTAAGGCGTTTAGCGATCATAGAATGTTTTTAGCTAACGATGGCGCTTCCATAAGTAATTAACCTCACAGACCAATGACTCCACATGTACAAGTGAAAGAAATGGGACATATTGTTTCGTTTTGAACGTCTGTGGCAGCGGCCACACGATTTTTTGGAAGGGATCACGAATCAAAGAGCACTTGAATGCTATATACGGTGATTCTTCTCGTTCAAAGATCGTCAAAAATTGGTCCACATCGATTTTTGATTAGCCACAACGAGGCGCCTGAAAGCGGTTACTGCAGTAGATAACGTGAGAAAAATCGATAAACTCATATTGGACCACCCATTGAAGATCTTGCATGAAATATTGGGCACGAAGGAGCTGTTTCGGCGTTCAGTTCCACGTGTGAACACTCTGTCGACAACATTGACGCTGTTTAAGTGCATCCAGAAGGAGTTAGTTTGTTTCTTATTAAAGAATGTACTGCTCTTCGCTCTGCGTATTTTCAAGATTTGCCCTCTTGAGAATTCTTTTTGCTTACAAACTTGAAAAATTCACTCGCCGGACAGAAATATGAGCCCATATGGAGGTTATCCACACCTTGAAGACCTAAAACTAAATACGATATTTAAATTTTTTACAAGTTCGAAACTCCTTTTGAGCTTTTGAGTTTACAACAGCTCGCCAGTCTTTTTTGCTGTTGGGGTCAATTGGAAATTTCAAGTGTACCCAGGTCCTTCTCTACCTGGTTTTTCCAACGGAGTGGAGGTCTCTCACTTCCTCTACGTCCCCTGGCGGGTCCTGCTTCGAATACTCTCAGAGGTGGAGTATTTTCATCCTTTCGGTCGACATGACATCGAGGCTGACATTTTTCTTGCTGTTAATGCTGGTTCCAAGATGGAGGATATTATGTGAAACTTCGAAGTAATGACTGTCAACAGTGACGTGCGAGCCAAGTCGCGCATGCGACGAATGTTCGCTTGATGACCGGAGATATTTCGTTTTGCCCTCGTTCACTACCAAACCCATCCTCTTCTTCATCCAGTCTAGAGTAAGCAGAATTAACGGCGAGGTTGTTGAGGCCAATGTCATCAATATCATCGACGTACGTCAGCAGCTTTACACGCTTATAGAAGCTATGCTGCGATCAATATATATATATATATATATATAGAAGATATCGGGAATCTTTTTCTTTTGTTTCTGTCATTGTGGTTTTCAAATTGTGCTCCAAGGACTAATTTTGGTGACAGATAATAAAATCCATAAGATACAATTATTGAGAAGGGACGTGGAGCTTTAAAATACTTTAAATTTTTTCGTATACGGTATCAATGATTCTGTGAAAAGAATCATGGCATAGCCACAACTCTAGCACTCAAATTTGTATAGAATTTCTATACACGTAAACGCACCTTCTAGCCACTACTCGCTCCAACAAAAGTCTCGCACCTTTGCCGTTAACATCTTTATTTGCAAAGGTGATCGATTTGGCGCTTCGTGATCAATTTACTCACAGCTCGCAATTACTAACAACAACAAGTTAAACTATAGCTTTAAATGATAAAACAGCACAAAAAGAAAATCAAGCAGCAATCCGCAACAAATGGGAGTTAACCATACAGCTTCCAATGAACTGCAAACCGCCTCAGCGACGCGAGTATCTGCGCATGCGTAGCCAATATTGTGCTAATAATTACGAGGCGCCGCCGTTGCTGCCTCTTAAAGTTGTCTTATCCCTACTCGCAGCTTAAGCGTGGCGATGATCCATTTTAGGCAATTGCGATCACTGAGCCATTACCAAAAAATAAAAAAACACAAATATATAAAACACACGCAGACAAAAGAGCAAGCCCCGAAAAAACAAATAACAGCAGCGTTGAAACGCGGTTGCGACAACTGGACGCGCTGGCGCAATTTAAATGGTTAGGAAGCTGCCAACTGGCTGATCGCTGTCGATCAGTTTGCCGAAAAACAACGGCATTGACGTGCTGAGTTTGGTTGGCTCATTCACAAATCCAATGAAATGATCGGTTTTGTTTTTATTTATTTATTGATATTGTTTGTTGGTTTTACTCCTCTTCGGCCGCTAAAAACCAATTTGTCGATATCAGTCACTCAAGTCGGTCAAGTCAGTCAAATTTGGCAGCGCCAGCGAAGCGTCATGTTGCACGTGTTGTCGAACGCTTCTAGCGGTTCCCTCCATTTGGCACTTGTTCGCCAACCGACGCCTTCGTCTACGCGATCGCGCTGTGGCAGGGTACTTATGGGAATTTGGCCACTTACACAAAAGCAAGTGTTTGTGTTGGTGTTGCTGTTGTTTTCGGCACCCTTCGTTGCTGCTTCCTTCAAATGCGAGCTTATTTTCAACTTTGTTTCTGTTTTCTCGCTGGTTTTGCTTGCATTTGGCGCTCAGTTTTATTGTAGGCGTTGTCATGTTTGTTTTCGGGACTATAATCATTTTGTACCCCAAAGGAAATTCACATAATTAGTTTTAATTTTATACGTATTACCGTTTGGATTAAGGACTTTTGAGCTTTTATGTGGGCGTTCACAAGGAGTTTTGTTGTCTTTTATCATAATAAGTAGTTTGTGTGTGTTTTAATGACTTAATTTAGTTTGTTATTTAATAGGAAGGGTCTTCATCGAATAACTGCTTTATAAATGGAGAAACCTAACAACGGAAATATAAGAGATTACGTGTGTGACAATTTAGCTTAGATACCATATAATCAATATGGGGTTCACCTTCCCGAATGGTTAGTGCGCGTGACTACAATTGATTGAGTTCTGACTGCGGAAACCATTCGCACTGCGATACCATCTGTTTCAGACATTGAGACATAGAGAAGTTTTACATAAAATACCATTAGAAGCTTGAATATTATATCACTATAGAGCTTCTAGCGCCCTTTAAACACCAAGTTTATACTGGTACAGTCTCAGATAAGAAAAGGTTTCTCAGAAAAGTCCATTAGTTTCCATTAGCCCGATGACTTTAACGACATTATTTCTAGCTTTAAAAAAGGGGGGACCTTGGAGTATGACTGAATGGTCACTTAAAGCAACTTTGTCAATAATTACCCCTTTAAATTGGTTCCCTTGATAATTAGCATATGATACCAGAGGGTATTTTTCACATCCAGTCAACAATCAAATCAACTTTTGCAGATTAAGGAGCGATCATTTCAAAGAGTTAGGAGAACTATTGAAAAAAATCGTCGCAACCGTTCGACGGTAAGAACTGTGAAGCAGACATACAAAAACAACAAAAAAAAACCGAAGTTACACAAACGGGTGATCCAAGGCAGATCTCGCGTGAGTCGTATTAAGCTGTCATACTATCTATGTTCAGTATTGTTTGGCATGGAAAGACTTACACCTGGACAACGTTTACAAATCGTTCAACTTTTCAACTTATGGTCAACATAATCGGCCTACTGAGCGTACTATTCCCAACATCATCACCCATCTTGATGCCCGGCATTCATTATTGGATAATATTCGACTAGACCACGTCCAGCACGGAGTGAAAAAAATATAGCAGCCGTAGCTGAGGGTGTACATGAAAACCGTGTAGAATAAATTCGAAGCCGTTCGCAACAGCTCGTTTTGACGTATGGGACAACTTGGTGCATTTTTTACAGCTTGTGCAAGAACTTCAGCTGCTCCACCTTCCCAGGTGACATCGCTTCGTTCTATGAGCTCTTGAAAAGTTCCAAGAAACCTTGATGTTTTCGAGCCAAATATTGTTCAGCGATGAGGCACATTTCTGGCTGAATGTGTATGTAAACCAGCAAAATTGCGGCATTTGAGACGAGGTGCAAGAGCTACCATTTTATTCAGAAAATACAATGGTTTGGTGTGGTTTCTGGGCCGGTGGAATCATCGATCCATATTTTTTCAAAAATGATCCCGGAGAGAACGTAATCGTCAAACCGCTATCGCACCATGATAACCGATTATTTGATGCCTGAAATTGCAACTGGTGATCTGGGACATATTTGGTTTCAACAAGACGGCGCCACTTCCCACACATCGCATCCATTAATGCATTTATTGAGAGAACATTTCGTGAGCAGATAATTTCACCATTTTTGGCTGGTCCACTGGCCACCAAGATCGTGTGATTTCAAACCATTAAACTTTTTCCTGTGGGGATATGTAAAGTCTAAAGTCTATGCAGACAATCCCACTTCGATTCAGGCCTTAGAGCAAAACATCATTATTGTCATTCGCCATTCGATGAAAATAATTCAGTTTTTAATAACGAAGCTCCATTAAGAGCCAGTATTTATTGATGGTATGGTGAGATGGTCGGAGTCGTAGATCACACCAAGACTGAGTTCTTGAAGGTCGTCCAAAATCAGTTTTTGTTCCGGAAACTTTTGATCCTGTGCACAAACTAATATATGGCCTATCGAGAGATAGAAGCAACTATAGGCATTAGTGAGGCCAACATACATTCAATATTGCATGAAAATGCTATTGTAAAAAAAAATTATGTCCACGCTGAATCCCTCATAATTTGTCAATCGTTTAAAAAAGGCTCGTGCCAATTGGTCGGGAGGAATATTATAAAAATACGACAGCTGTGCTTCGAAACACATCTATGGAATTGTGAGAGTTGATGAAGCAAAGATCAACCGACTGCATGGGTGTTTCAAGATGAGCCAAATCCAACAAGAGTTACTCGCATACAAAGCACTTTCAAGCAAATGGTTGCCTGTCGTTTTGAAACAACCAGATATATCGCAACCATACCACTAGACAACGCAGAATAATAAATTTTTAATGATACATAACCATCTGGTTGCTAGTTGTCTTTCAAGAAATCTGGAAATCCGTCGAAGAAGGATCATTCTTCATCGCGACAATGCAAACTCTTACACATCGAATGAAACAACTGCATTTTTGAGTAGTCTAAATATAAATATGGTGAGTCATCAGATTTGGGATGGAATGACTTCTTTTTATTCCTTTACGTAAAAATTGAACTATGACGTCAACGTTTTCCGACACCTGAAGTGGCGGTTGATGCCTGCAAAAGTCATTTTCTGGAGATACCTCAATTAGAGTGGCAAAAGTTTTTTGAAAATTAGTTCAAACGCATGCAAAAGTATGTAGATCTTAATTGATAATATTTTACAAAACAATAAAGCGATTTTCGATTATTAAAAGCTGTTTTTGTTCTCTAATCCCCAAAAATATAAAAAGCAACCTACGTAGTGCCCTTCATAAATAAAAAAGTTTCATACAATAATTTTATTTTGATCGGTTAGTTTGGATGACAGCTATATGCTATGATGGTGCAACCTGAACAATTTGTTTGTAGGTTGAACCGTTGTCTTGACAATAATTCATCTGAAATTCATGACGATATCCTGTCAGTTAAAAAAGATTTCTATACAATAATTAGTTTATATGGCAGCTATGGTATATACTCTAATGGTGCGACATAACCGGTTTCTAAAAATTAGCAGGGAGAATAAAAAGTGTGCGAAATTTCAGATGTACATATATCTCAAAAACTCAGGGACTAATTTATGTGTATACAGAGAGACTGACAGACATGGCTAAATGGACTCAGCTCGTCACGCAGATAATTTATATACAATATATTTTATAGAGTATCTGACGTTTCCTTCTGGGTAACGCAGTAAAATAGGGTATGAACTAACAAAGTTCTGCGAACGACCAAAAATGATATCTGAAGATCTCAATTTAAAACTCATTTCTAAAGCCTAGAGTTTCAAATTTCGGCTTTCATCGCTTAATGATGTATCAATATTTAATATAAAATAAATATAAAAATATGACGATATAACGCCGTCTCAAATTATGGACCAGGCATTGTAAGTTGAGCCCATATTCGACAGAGAAGGTTAACTTCTAAAGACCACGGCTAAAAAATTTTTAAACAAAGTTATATAAAACTCTTAAGACCACAGTGTTGAAAACTTTGTAAGAAAATGTTTACTTGTTCGGAAGCATTTCCTCAAACATTACGTCATTGTCATAATATTGGCAATTCTTCAAACAATCAACCTAAAACAAAACTTCAAGTAGAAAACGGAAGTACTACCGCCGAAAATTGTGTGTCGATTAAATTATAGTTTACGCAAGCAATTAAATACAATTGCATTTTTACAAAAGAAAAAATCAAACCGCGAGCCCCTACAATAATAACAAAATAGCAAGGCGAAAACACAACGAAAAACCACAAAAAATTTTTTGGTTAAAAAACAGTAAAATTACTAGCAATTACGCTTGAAGGAATTCACACAACAAATGTAAGCAAAACCCGAAAAATAAAAGATTTTTGAAGGATGTTGGCAAGGATAGGCACATACACACATCTCTACACATACTTATGAGCATCAAAAAGAAGGTTAGTATTAGAAAAATGATGGCTAGACTTCAAAAGGATCACAAGTGCGCGTTGCTTACAAAGAAGGAGGCAAGAAAGTAGAAGAAACGCGAATGGATCAATGGAATCTGAAAATGTTACACCACAAGAACAATAATTGTAGAAATTAATGGTGTTTTAATAATTGCCCGCGAAAAACCGAAACAAGCGAAATGAATGCCGGCTTCTGACAGAAATCGAACGAATATTATAGTATTGCTTCACCTAAGTAACAATGATACATATAGGAAGTATAAAGAAATAGACATGTAAGAGACGCTGGAATACTTCCTATGCCATTCTTCAGCATTATCTCGCCTTAAATATCCAGGAGCTTCGCAATTCTAGACGAAGACGAAGACTAGACGAAGCATCAAACTTAGATATTAAGTTGCTCTTAAAGTTCGCAAAAAAAAAAGCAGAACCTCCATCTGGCATAACTAAGGACCAGAAGGTCTATAACCTAATCTAGTAGTATAACCTATACAGAATATTTCTGTATAGTTAGACTTACTTCTTAAAGTCTCTTTTTTCTTTAAAAACTCAAAATATTATGCTGTGTAGGGACTCTGAGACCATCAGTGCTCCTAGAAATTTTCCGCGAAACTTCAAATTGCAAGCTCTTATATTTGGTGGGGTAGTATGAAAATGGAACTCCGAATTAACTCAGCAACATTGTAATTCATACTGAAGAGGACCCTCACCACAAAACCAAACGCGCATCCGCTCAATCACACTAGCGATGCCCAAATTTCGACACTAACAAGCAGTGACAAATTGATGGTGTTAAAGTTCATTAAACGATTCAGTCTAAATGTCAGACGATGCCTTAATCTCCTTGTCATGCGTCCCCACAAAATGCTGGAAAACACCAGTAAAGCTTAAAAACCACCGCAAAAAAGGTGTTGTATAGACAACCAATTAAGCTTATAACAAATTTCTTTTCAGCTCATGGATTAACCACAAAAAAGCGCAGCCCCAAGTCACACACACGCCGCAATAAGATGCTGTTGTGGTGACGTTTTGTCGGCTCAGCTCAGTTCAGCTCGGCTCATCTTACACTCAATGTGGCCCTTTGGGCTGCTGTACGCTGATCTTCAGTTTGTAGCCGCACTTTTTTCCACATTAAAACGTTTTTGTCCTTGTTTTTATTGGCGAATTGATACAGAAAACTGTATAAAATTGACAAAGACATGCGATTTGACGAAGATTGTGCGGTTTTCGGCTCCTTTAACTCTCCACGCTTGCGATGCGATGGCATTTCTCTCGCCGCCCTTTTCAAATCAGTTCAATACGCATATCGATGCGTACCATTCAATTGCGTTCATTCGGCTACTGCGTGCAGCTCCACCACTCATTCATTGTTCATTATTGATACCTTTAAGAGTGCATCCTCTACCCCACTTGACACCGCACTCGCCACTTCGTTGGACGCTTCTGGCTTTCGCAGCCCCAGCAGTGCTTTGGCGGCTGCATGCAGGTGGCATTTCGACGCGATTTTGCCGACTTTCTTACGTTAGCAACATGTCGCAATCTGTGCCAAAGTCTGGACCCAAACGGTCGGTTGCATTGTTGGCCGTGGCTGTGCGAATTGGCGATTTTCGGGTAGCCAAGTCGACAATTTGTATAATTGACAAATTGACTGGTCACTTTGTCTGCAGCCTGAGAAAACACAGGTTCGATGCGATCGATTGCACGTGGGAGCCCAGTCAGGCAAACAAAAGATGCCGCTAACAAGGTGAGAGAAACGGAAGCTTCTTTCATGTGATAATTTCGCAGCTTTTCATGTTTTACAAATGATTATGAGCACAAGTGTTGTTTGCATGTATTTATACATATATACATATATATATATATACATTTTTATTCATAATAGGGATTAAAAAGGGGTTAAAGGAGCCAGTCCATGTGCCTATTCCACAATTAATCATTAATTTTAGAGCTTTCAACTGCTTTTTAAGATAAACTTAAACTCACCTGCAGATACTCTCATATCCAAATGCTTATATATAACACATATTCAGAAAGGTCAGACTCGACAAATAATCGGTGACCACTGTAGCCAAGTAAATAGAACGAGTTGAGTAGTTTAGAATAGAGATTTATAATTCGGAGACGACTTGGGTGTTGAGGTATTCACCATTTGTTTCTCAAAATATAACTAAAAAGATGAAAAGACCGCCGAACATTTACTTCTAATATCGTATTTGAATAACGTAATCCGATAAAGATTATTTGGTATAAGAAAATCTATATTAACTTCCAACCGAAAACTGTATAATTTAGGAAATGTGGATGTTGTTACTTTCGCGGAAGGAAAGAATTCCCCAAATATACGTATTATGTGGATTACTAAAGATTTAACTTTCCTCGTTCGGAGCAGAAACCGAGTCCGATGTGGTGACATTGACGGACTGTCGTGGGATTGGCGTCGGACTGGATCTCCTTCTATGGTAATTAATTGATCGAACCGCGACCTTAGGTCTATTGTATCCTCTCCTAAATCACAAAGACTCACGCAACCCCAGCATATCGATAAAGTCTAATTTGCTGCTGGGTGCTAGTGAAACGATGTGATCCCTCTTTGGAAACATGGATCCAAAGGCCTTTAACCTGACTACTGTGCAGTCAATTAACAGGTGTTCTGGTGTTTCAGGCTCCCCTTCGCAGAACCACGATTTGATCTCTTAGGGAGAGATTGCTTTAAGTGCCGCTTGAGTATCGCTAAGTATGGTTATACGTTCGAAGCGATAGTTGCGTTAGAGGTTTATCTCTACGCATCGACACATATTTCTATCTGAAAAATGCTCGGAACACTTCCCATAGCTAATGAGAGTTTGGTACGTGATCCTCCGACTACAACACCGGTTCCCTTCGACGTTTTCGAGCCGTCAGGGTATCAATTAATTGTTCTATCCCTAAGCAATAGCTCAAGAGTGGAATCAGTCCATTCAGCCTTGCTGCCAAAGGTAACCTTGCTCTTCTTGGTGAAGTAAACTTTTTTAGTAAGGGCCAATGGCATTGTACCACTGTGATCTTTCATCCGATGGGGCGAGATTAACTAACCTCTGCCGCACTCTTCTTTTGTCATTTATAGCAGTGATCGATCACTAGATGAACGTATTTTCCAGGGTTTTCCAGCCAACCGATTGCACACCATCAGTGCTTTAGTCGCTTTGACCAAGGTTTACATGTTGTTTCCAACGCGGATTCCACCAGCGTGAGAGCAAGTAATACTCTCAATCGCGTATGGTAGTGCCATATATACTTGTATTAGACTAAAAAAGCAACTTACAGATTCTCGGTGGAGACATTAAGTTATAACCTTAAAATAATTTAAGTACAAGATCATGACTAATCTTGAAAATAACAACCACCAAGTAAGGCTACAAATGAATGAGGCTTAAAGAATACTTTGTAAGTAAAACTTAGCCTTTCTGTAGCACTGACGAGGAGAAGCTACAAGAAATGGTCTTCCAGCTTAATTAATAGTATATTATCACATCACCCCGCTATTATAAAATGCTTGAGTTCGAACCTTCTGAAAAATCGATGAATTTTACCTTTCCAGCCTTACGCTAACACTTAAAGTTGAAGGGTTCAACTAGGGATTCGAAAAATCAACTATTTAAGAACTTAGCAACACTTGGAAGACTTTTGAAGCGAAGAATCATATAACTTTCTTTGTGGACTTGCTCAAAATAGTCGCTGAAGGAAATAAAATTCAATCACTTAATTTGTTAATTATTTCGATTATTTTATTTGTTTTTTTTTTAACTAAACTTAGGCATATCTTTGTCTTCCGGTTTCTTATGTACAATATTTGGCGATTTCTTACTTTTAAATTTTACAAATATTCTTTCTATCAAACCTAACTAACGCTACATAAATATACAGCAACACATATACGCTTATAACTAAGGAAACTTCAACTACATATTTACATTTGTATTGTCTAACTCAGTCATTTGTATCTCACAACAACAACGAAGAAACACTGCTACGGCCACGCCTCGAACCAGCACTTTCCTTTCAGCTTAGCGCAATAAATCGCCCAATGCCGCAATATAAGTTTGAGCCATCTGCAGTGTCTCATGCTTGGAGAGCTGCCGATCATTGCCCAGACATGGGAGATATTGGCGCAGTCGATCGAAAGCCTGATTCAGATTCTGCATGCGGCGACGTTCACGCGCATTGGCCGCCAAACGACGCTTACGCTTGACCACCGGCGAGATTTGCTTGCCACGACGCTTCTTAGCGCCGGATGGTGTAGACGCTGCGGCATCATCCTTAGTTTGCATGCCGGCAGATTGGTCAGCTAGTTCGAAGGAACCATCGGCGGCCTCGAAGTCGTCATCGCCGCCAAAGAGCAACATGTGATCGTCCATATCTTCGTCGTCGACGCTGTCACCATCAAATAGAGCAGCAGCTTGGTCAAAGTCGAAACTTTGGAAGTCGTGTGTGTAGGGCGTATTTGTAACTATATGCGGATTGGCGCTAATCGCTGCGGCGGCATTAGTCGCAATGGAAACGATGGCATCACTGGTGATTGGCGGCAATGAAGGTGAAGCGGTTGGAGCTGGTGCTGCTTTTGGTGTGCGGCGCGTGTAAGAACGCTTCGCTTTTGTTGTGGCACCGCTGTTTTGCGCTTTGGACGTATTCGTTTTTGTGCTATTTGTCGCTGTTGTGGTCTCAGGCAAGCCAGTTAATTGTGTAGTCGGCGCTGGTGGCGACTCCAAATGTAAACCGAATTGTGTGACAGTCGCGTGCAACGGATGAGCGCCGCTATGCGCGCCATTAGCGTAAATACTATTGAGGTCCACATATTCTGGGCTTTCGGAGCGATGACTCGCCGGTGATGAAGTAATCCAGCCGTCGGAGGACGCCTGCTCGAAAGTGATGAAACCGTTGGTGGGCAAAAAATTGTTGTTGGGCGCACAATTGTACTGTTGTTGTTGCTGCTCCAGCAGATGATGATGATGATGCTGATTGGCGCTCACTAGCGGTGGCGGATTATAAGCCGCCATCGGATTGAAGAACATCTCGTTCGCATTCGATTTGAATGCCTGCAAATCCTCGGAGGTTTTATAATAGTAACGATATATTTCACTGGACGACATGTTGTCTTCAATTTTCGTTGAATGTATTACGAATTCTCAAAAAATCTCAAAGTATTCTACAGTTAACTAGTAAGTAATTGTCTACACGTTCACGTCCTGTGTGCGTATGCCTTCGACAGTCTCCTGGTGGTGGTATTTATACCGACTTCCTTGCCATGCAAGCAATTCACCACAGTTCGGTCGGCAGGTAGACGACAGGTAAATCTTATTGAGTATGCTCTCTCTCATATTCGATGGTGGCACACAGCCGGTCGCTTTAACTTTGTTGCAACGTTCTTCGTGTCTACACTGTAGTTGTTGGTGTACTCCATTTTTTTGTGTAGACATGTGTGTATGTGTGTTGACGTGTTTGCTGAGACCTTTGTGGAGCCTTTGGATTGGGCTGCGTTTGTAAGGTTTCGAATGTGTCAGCTGTTGCTGTTGCCTTTGCTGCTGCTGGAGTCCATGTCCGTAATGTGTGTATACGAGTATGTATTGGAATTTGAAATTACACCAACCACTACGAACAATTTATAGTAACAACACTTAATGTGGCAACAAAACAACTTAAGCGAAAATCAACAGCACGTGCTCTCACATAACTTCCCACGGCCAATGAGGCGCTGCACTGCGCTCTGACGCTGTGGTGGAAAAGATTCGGATTTGTGCGCTTTGCTGATTGGTCTGTGCGCTGAAGACCAATATATATACATACATACATATATAGGTATATTGTGTATAAATATGTACATATATGTATGTATATGTATGTTTCTGAGTTTTTCTGCTGTACTCAAATACATGTGTATATAGTCACACAAATATATGTTTTTGTTATAAAAAAAATATTATAGCATATGTTCCTATTTAGGATAATATGTAAGGTAAGAAAAAATCTTGTACAAAATAGTACTGAAATATATGTATGTACATATGTAATGAACAAATTTTCATTCAATTGTAAACTGATAATTATAACCCTCCTGGTCTTAATATTAAATTTTGCAAATCGCTTACATAAGTATGTGCTCGTATATTATGTACACACATATGTACATATATTTAAGACTATAAAGATATTAGAGTTTTTCAATGTTGTCATATTTCGAAGTCTAGCCATACTGCACAACACGGTGGAATATCGTCTTATCGAAGGCGACATCAACCTCAGGGATACTACCCTAGAATGTCAGGATATATATAGCTATACCTTCAGGCCATGTCAAACTAGAAATATTTAAGGAGTTAGGAGTAGTCAGAGGCACGAAAAAATGAGAGTTTTCAGTATTTTTTTTTTTTTTTTGCTACCAAATGTTATTTTACAAAAGTAGTAATATGGGCATTATTATAGGATGTGTTGACTTAAAGTCACGAAAATTAAAAAAAAAAAAATTAATTTCCAAAATTATAGTTGTTTGTGTTGACCCTGTTCCAAAAAATGGTACTTGCGGTGACAAGCATAAGTCCTCGGACCATCGGACAAAAAAAATTAATTTTATAAATAGATAATCCCGGGCCTGATCGAAGGATTTTATTTTATTTTCAAAATTAACAAAATGGCGGCCTCAGGAATTTTTTTTCTAAACTTTTGCGAAAAAATGAGCAGTTAATTGGTCTTAAAAAATCGAAATTTTCGAAAAAATATAAATACTTCGATCAGGCCCGAGTTTATTGTATATTCTAAAAGCTGTATAAATTTCATTAAAATCTACTCAACGGTTTTCTAGTCACCGATTCAAAAAACATAGTTTTGAGAAAAACGCGTTTAAAGTTTCACACCAGCGCTTTGAAGTGCCCGAGCTCACTTTCTTATTTCTCGAATAACTCAAAAACTAATTATCGGATCAACGTGAAATTTTCAGGGAATATTTTTAAGATATTACACTTAACGAAAATGCAAAAAAAAAATAATTTTTTGAAAATTCTAACTACTCCTAACCCCTTAATATATACATAAGAAGTCCTTTGGACTACTGACAAGGCTTTGTCTAATCCGAACAGACATGATGACCAAGTTAAAATCCAATTCAATGACCATGCCACTTCGGACTCGAAGAAGTGTGCTAGCTATTTTAGCAGTCAATTTTCACTGCACCCCTAGATAGACGAAGCCAAAAGATGTATTACCCAACGGCTGCGCAAAAGACTGTGCACTAATTAATTTCACCGATAAGGAGATTCAGAGTGTCATCAACAAGAGAAAATCGTCCAAATCCATTGGCTCTGATGAAATTAACATGCTGATACGAAAGCACCTAAACCCGATGGGAGTACGCTTCCTCACCAAGGTCTTCAACCTGTCGCTGAGCACTCTTCAAATACCCGATGTGTGGGAAATCGGAAGAGTTTTTGAAGGGATATAGACCCTGCACCGACCCACACACCACACCCTTGTTTTTTCTGAATGAAGTGGCAGCTCTTGAATCACTTCAGGTTGCTCTTCGTCCCAAATGCGGCAATTTTGCATGTTTACATACCCATTGAAACAGATATAGGTATCATCGCTGAACAGAATTTGGCTTGAAAACGTCGGATCTTCTTGAAACTTTCCAAGAGCCCATAGAACGAAACGATTTCGGGAAGGGAAGGTGACAAATTTCGTAAAAATATATTGTCAATCTGTTTGTATGACAGCTCTATGCTATAGTTTTCCGATGTGGAATATATTTTGCTTTTCGGCGTTAATAAAATCGGGTTTATCTCTGTTGAGGGTATAAAAATATAAAATTCAATAAAATAGCAAAATAAGTCGAACTTTTTATTTCATGTACAACACTACCAAAACTATTTAATTCCTAACTACATACACTTAGCTACTTAACATCAACCGAAAATGCATCGCACCGTCGATTGAACACGCCTACTTAATAAAAATTCGAGCTAACCAAGACCACCGACATTGACTCTGAACATTATAGTCGTATATCACAGCACTTCGTTTTTAGAAAGTCATCGCTTTCGCTAATTACTAAATTAAATAAAGAAAAATTCTGTTGAATCACGCGCCGGCGCGGCCTTCTCACACAATTTAATTAAACGAAACGACCAGCCTCAGTCCAAAACGATAGCAACGCAACCAGCGAAACGTTAAAATATAATATAATTTGAAGTACTAAATTCTTTGCCAAAACGCCAAATAAAACGGCCACATTTAATTGTTAACGGTGAGTAGGTGGCGCCTTTATTAGTTGCGCCGGCGCAGCAGTCACACAAACACACGGATTTAGCAGAGCCATGAGGTTGCACGACAAGATGAGCGCGTCGCACGTGCGGCACGTTCAAACGCCTTACAACAAGCAACATTTACAACAACAACAGTTGTAGAATATTTCCTGAAGTCAAATTTTGGCAAGTTGTAAACAAGATGCGTGCATTGCGATACCCGACAATGAGCGTATCGAATTTGGTAGTGCCCACGAGCAGTGCATCCCTATATGAGCGTGTATGTGTGTGCGTTCGCTTGGTTAGGTCAAGTAGTTAATGATGTAGTTGTTGTGGAAATGGCAAATTTTGCGGCAACGAACAAAGCCAATGCCAACGAGCAATAATGCCGATAAGCGATCATAAATAGATACCACACAATATATATAGTACATACTTATACATACATATACAGTATGTAACACAATTGAGCAAATAAAATCACGAATATGGATTCTTACAAAAAATTAGTATTTAATTTGGGCGAATTGAATTAAAATTTTTTCAAATACATTCTTCAGTCCGTCTATAATATAAAACAACAAAAGAGTAACAAATTTATTCAGGTTTTATAAGAAGAAAATATAAATTCTCTTGTATGGCACTTGCTCAATTTTGATACAATGTAATTTTTACCGCTTTAATATTTAGTATAGCCTCCTTTGGCCGCAATCACCGCTTCAATCCGCTTGGGAACGCTATTGACTAAATCTTCACATTC
Source organism: Bactrocera zonata (assembly GCA_037783105.1). Classification (NCBI taxonomy): domain Eukaryota; kingdom Metazoa; phylum Arthropoda; class Insecta; order Diptera; family Tephritidae; genus Bactrocera; species Bactrocera zonata. The sequence goes on from JBAWJQ010006416.1 coordinate 38,754, forward strand.
TTTCTTAGTGATGGAGTTCCATACTTCTACACATCTAGTAAATAATTCCGCCTTTGTTTTCGGTGGACTGGCATAATTGTATACCCTTTTTTTTAAAACAAACCACAGGTTCTTGATAGGATTAATATCGGGACTTTGAGGGGACCATTCCAAAGTTTCAATTTGTTGACTTCTAAGAAACTCCATAGTCTTCTTAGCTTTGTGCTTGGGGTCGTTGTCTTGCATCAGAACGATTTTGCTACTGTCCAGACCCAATTTCTCCAACGAAGAAAAATACCCTTGCCTTAATATATCTATATGCATATTCGCGTCCATATTTCCGTCGATTAAAATTAGGTCCCCAACACCACTTTTACAAAAGCCACCCCAAAAAAGGACTTTTCCGCCCCCAAATTTGAGTGTTGGGATGACATCGCAGCTGGTAATAGTCTTTGATGGTTTCTTCCAAACGTAATGTATTCCGTCTGACCCGTGAAGATTAATCTTGCTTTCGTCTGTCCAAAATACATTCGCCCACTGTTCTGGAGTCCAGTTTCGGTGCGCTTTAGCAAATTTTAGACGTAGTTCTTGATGACGTTTAGTAAGAAAAGGTTTTTTAATTTTGCGCCTGGCTTTAAAACCTAGTTTTTTCAACTCGCGGTGTACAGTCATGCTAGAAACTTGTTTTCCGTAAGTCCTCTCCAGTTCTTTTTGAATCTCAGTACCTGATTTTACTGCTCCCGAGGCCACCAGACGGTTGATAGTTCGTCTATCATGGTTATTTAAAACGGATCGCCGACCAGATCGATGTTTTGGTACTGATATTTCATGACAATTAGCAATATTTTTCACTGACCCAAATGAAATTTTAGCTAAATTTGCAACTTGTCTATACGAGGGCCCTTCATTCAACCATTGAAGCACATATTTTTTAATAGAGTCAGCAATTTTCTTAATTTTTCTAAAAAAAACACACGAAGTTAATCAGCTTCACAAAAAACAACTTTTCTAATTCTACTTACCGTCTATAAAATGAAAAATACTTCTGAAAACGTAAGTTAATTGATAAATAGAGCTAGTGGTATTTAAAATACTCGAAAGTTGTTTATTTGGTCTTAGTTATGCTCACACGCCTGATCGCAACCGATGTTGTAACACAATTGAGCAAATGTGCACGTGGCGCAAACCAGACGCAGCCAGAAAATTATTGAGAAATTGTACCGTTATATTTCCGTGAAAAAAACTCAACTAGTGTACCTATTCGAATACATATATATTCTTTTCGTAATAAGTTGCGTAGTGCAAAAAAGTTTTGAAATCAGGAATATTTGATTTTATTTGCTCAATTGTGTTACATACTGTACAATAATATGTATGTACATGCCACGAGTGATAAGCCGATCCTCATAGCGCCAAGTGCTGACAAATTTGCGCTCATCCCTGTCTTTGACGCTTGTGAATGGGCACGCGCTGCCTTTTGTGTGTGACGAGGCGCTTGCTTCTTAGTGGCCACTAATCCCTGCTCATCTTGTTGTGTTTATGCATTTCTCGCTGCTTATCCTGTGCATCCTGAATGTGCCTCGTTAAAAATACACTTTACATTTGTATATGTGAGTGGTTTACTGGTTTCATTGATTTTGCATTGAGATAGCTCAAAGCTTATTACAGTTTTCCCATTTCGCTTTCTACAAGAACATAAGAGTTGAGGAAGCGCCCACTTATTTGCGTTTCCGAACTGTGAAATGAGCATTCGGTTCGTTCCGGTTGTTATTTGCTATATGTCGTTGCTGCTTGGACTAGGCCATGGGACCCTATAATTATCTCATTGAGTTTTTGAAATGCAATTACGATGTTTCAACAAGATAACAGTAATTGCATTTGAAAGAACCAACATGGAGGTACACTATATATCTGTAACTGATGATGAGAATATGTTTTGATATAACTGATCAAAATTAACTCGGACTGATACATTTAAACTGCGCACACAAACTGAATTGATGCAAAATTTTTCATGCTTTGGAATAACCTTTTTTGTTCGTGGAAAGTTTGATCTCCATGTGTCACTTAGGATGAGTTTGGTAAACGTTTCTATACGACGCGAAAAGTTGTTCTCGCGACTTAGAATAAACATGGAGAACGAGTTTGCTTGAAGTTTTGTGTTTCCAATGGAATTACCGCTAAGGCATCGTAGAAAATGTTGCAGCAGTGTTTTGGAGAGCCTATTTTATGACAAAAACAAGTATTTACTTGAGTTGTACAAAGCATTCAATTAAGATTGAGAATTCCTCGAAAACTTGTTTCATGCGAGTCGTCCATCCGCCGCTCTTAAAACCGATGACATCGAAAAAGATAAAGGAGCAGTAATTTTATCATCAAATAAATAGGTGAGAATTTCAACATCTCTGATGGATCGACTCAATACATTTCGAGTCGAGTAAAAGTCCTCAAAGTTGTTTACTTTTCTAATAAAAGGTAAATCTGAGTGTTCGCCTAAATATCAAATCTTACAAGTGTTATGTCACCTCCAAACGGTTAGATACGGACGAAAAGGTCCATAAATAAGGAGCTTCAGACTTTGACGGAACCTCAGATTAAATTTTCAACAAATGATACTAGAAATCTAAGGTATCTCTAGTTCTACCTTTTGTTATACATTGGGAAGTACCCGGAAAGCACTTTTTGGGATTTCCTTCAGCGAATTTTATTTCCATCGACTGAAAACGAGTTCCATTCCAATGATTGTTGACTTGTTTACATGTCAAATTCATAAATCCATGTATCATAGGTTGTTATAATGCACTTCATAAATGTCGGATCGGAATTCGCAAGATCAAGCATGTCCAAAGAGAGATGTTTACGGTACTCTTTTGAAAAAAATCATCTTTATCGGGCGAATCGAGCTAGAATGAGTTTCATACCCAAAATATCCACCAAAATCATTCGAAGGGACTGGCAAGAGATGTCAAACTCTCTTGCCATCTCTCTGACACTTGCCTGACGACATATTCTCCACTTATTTAATATTTTGAAGAGGTTCGGAGGTCGTCCACAACGAGGCATGGCTTCAACGATCTCTCGACCGTCCTTGAAGACTTGGTACCACTCGTAGGCTTGTGTTTTTGATAAAACTGAATCAGCGTAAGCATTTTCCAAAATTTTCAACGGTCCCACACACGAAATATGGTTAGAAATAACAAATTTGAGACAAATTCCTTGTTCCATATTTTTGTCCATTGTAAAAATCGAAACACAATACTGAGGTATACCGATTTAAGCAGCTGCTGTAAAAAAAACTGGTTGACAAGCGGTCATATTGGCATAGTAATGAAGAACAGTCCTAGCAATTTAACAAAATACATTTTTTTTTTTTCAAACATCTTTTATGCGGATAATTTAATTTCAATTTCCATTTTTGCATTTTTGGTGCATTTTTGTCACAATGTAAGTTAAAAATGAAGTTAAGGAATCTCAATATAAGTTAATTTCTCTCAAAAATCTCCTGCCAACTCTCTTATATTGAACAAATTTTCAGATAATCTCACTTTTATATACAGACATTCCACATGTTAATGATTCCGAATGGTGTCTATAAAAATTGCGTGGCTAACCTTAAGCTTTTCTTCAACACATTGTAAGCCCAAACTGTTATTAATAAGTGAGTCCCATGAAAATGCCTATATGTAAGAGCACCGTAAGTGCGAGTAGGCAACAGTTCTCTATATACGAAGACGTCTCACCGTCTCATGGCGCTATTAGGGAAAGTATATTCTCGTAGATTCAGTCGATACTGTCTCATAATTTTGCTTTCCACAATAAATGTCGTGATACGATTGTAGTTTTCAGAAGGAAAACCACGCAGTGAAATTAAGGAGCTTTTAGCTGACATGTGGACTCTTCTGCTTCTATACTGATCATAAAAAATTTTTTTATGTATTTCAACGTCGCATGTCGGTTTTTGATGAGCCAGCCTCAAGTTCCAAGTTCCATGAATGCGACTATCACAAAGGATAGCCTAACAAATATCTACGATCTCGTATTGGTAGACCACAGATTGCAGTGAAAATCCCTAAAGATAGCATAGATAGCATATGCGTATATCCTTCGTGAAATTAAAGACAGAGAAAACTGTCGGTGCGACCGGACAATGGGCGCAATTCGAGAGAAATTTTGTGGAATAAAGGGTTCTAGCCATCACAAATGCCTACATATGTAGAATACCCTTTTTTCAAGTTGAAGTACCGCCGGGTCAATTGCATAGAAAAGGAAACTGTGCTGATTGAAAAATCCTCTTCGGATCATCCTTTGCGAGATATGGACATATAATCCGAATGTTCATCTGTAGGTTCATTTTTGCTCATTTTTTCATGCAGTTACATTCTCCAAATGGTTGTCTTGCATGACTTAATGTACAAATTTAAGAAATTTCGAAACTGAGCTGCGTGAGAAGAAGGATTGATCTAAGAACTCAAAACATCTAGGATTAACTAGGCTTGGAAGTTCTTTACTGTTTCAAAAACAGAAGAGACACCTCAGTCCGTGTTAATAAGTATAATGTTTTTTAGCATAGAGGAATACAAGTTGTTGTTGTTGTCCCCTCTTGGGTGACACGATTCCAGCTAGTTGTGATCTAACGATAGGAACGTGCTGCTTTGATGAGGTAGGAACATAGAGAGAGGGGTATTAGATGAGTGGGATTACTTTGGAAGTGCAAGCCGGTGGTCACAATCATGCGGGGACTCATTGCATGCAGGACATATATTTGGTTTATCGGTATATCGGTATACTTCTCGGGGAAACTCGAGCTTTTTGCCTGCTATAATTGGTAGTTTAAGTCCAAGTACCACATTCACTGGGAAGAAGAACTCGAGTTTAACAGCAAATTAATCAAAAGGTTGGAAAGGTGGTTCTGGATGGAGAGCTTCTTATGCGGACTTACATATTTATATATGTCATCTATAAATGCTATCTATAAACATATGAGAAGAACAAAATAAATTAATGATTTCCACCAAAGAAATATGTATGGGAAAATTGCAGCAAAATATGTGATTTCACCTATGAACAGCCGAAAATCGCAAATCAATCAAGTGAAGACATTTCTATATCACAACATATTTTATATTATATAATCTTTCCTAGAAAATCTCTCCGAAAAGCAAAACAAATAAATGGGTTGACACCAATGGACAATATCGGCCGTAGGTACTTTAATATTTGCCGCAAAATGAAAATCCACTAGGCGTTGTCACCCCAACCCGCGGCTCCCAAATTGTCTACACCCGCAATTTTCTAAGACACAGCATACATTGAGACCACCCCACAAAAGAAAACAATAGCAATAAAATGAATTGCTCAAAGGAGTGATGGTAGACAGTAACCTGCTGCCCATCAAATTCGCTCATATTTTAACCGAACCGAACGAAAACGAGCCGAATGGCACAAAAGGTCAACGAGGGTGCATTTTATTGTCGTAGCACGCCCCAAAAGACATTTCGACAAATTTGCGATGCACCGCATCACATTTCTTCGAGCGATCGATTCGAATGCCACACATTGCGGCAAGTGAAATTACGAACAAACCAAAACAAAAAACGCCGAACATTCGTACAATCGAGTATCTGAAGGCGCATCTACCGAAAGGCCAGCAAAGGTTTTGTCAATTAGATAAAAATGTCACACAACAAACACGCCACCGATTGCCACGCCACCGTACGCTGCAAGTGCAACAGAAGCAATAACAACAACAACGTTCTAGCATGCAACCTGCTGGCATATTTATTGCACATTGCACACACCGAAATGCCGAAACAAACAGATACAGCAGATAACAACAACAACACCATTACTAAGTCAGTCAACCGTTGTTGTGCCGCCACGAATTTGTTGCACTGTTGCAACAAGTGCAATTTTAGCGTTTTGTTGTATTGGTTGTATTAATGACAAGTGTGCCCTGCCTAGGCAGGGTTGATTTCTGAGCAGCGATCGCTGCACCCTCTCAACAACCGATGTGCAAGCATACTTACTGGTGCGTATGTATATGTATGTGTGTCTGTGTATGCGAAAGTGCAGTTAAATGCAATTTATGAGCGCGTAAAATTGTCTCCATTGCCGCTTTGAACGCGTTTACTTTTGTAAGTTTTACACCTGCGTCCTCTTTGTCCCCACGAAATTCGATGAAGTCGGCGATAAAAATGCGTAAAATGCTCAGAAGGTCAGTGAGATGTGAGCAAGGCTTTATGAAAGTTAATTTGTATATGCTAGATATTCGAACACGGAAGTGAAATCGATTACAAAAGAAATATATATCTACATACTAAATGATAAGTAGCTCGAGACCAACACAAATCCTTAAAGGGTACATATTTCTGTTCTTATGAGGTGACTAAAAATATGAGATCCAAAGCGTTTAACCCGCTAAGATGGAAGCTTAAACAAGATAGATGTGTCGAAACAACAAAAACTCGATAATTGGCATGGAGACAATTTTTATTAGTCCTAACACATGGTTGCCCCATTTTAAGAGTTACCGATTGGGACCACTACAGCCAAAGTAATGTAAGCCTTTTTGAGAACTGGATTTCAATAGACATCCTGCGATACACCCGAGCTACAAAAGCTTAGAAAACGAAAACGTTATTCATGCAACTGCAAGGAGATAGCGGAACTCCGACCCATTCTTAATCCGATGATCTTGAGACAAAAATCACATTCCTAATTTGATGATCTTGAGACAAGAATCACTTTCCTTTTAAGCTCATTAGTTTTGCAGTCCCTAAAGATTCCAATATGACATCCAATTTTATATCGAAGTAGGCCCAAATCGTGGAGCGTACGATCAGTGCACCCAAGGGCAGTATACCTGTGCTTGACACCTTTGTTTAACACTACTCTAGTCTAGACTAGGTGCTTCGGACTGTGTAGCTAATTGAGAAATAAAGTCGTCTCTCGACATAAAAACCAAATTCTAGAAGTCGCGCATCATTCCCGTCCTGCTATATGGTGCAGAGACTTGGACGATGACAACATCTGATGAGTCGGATTTACGAGTTTTGGAAACAAAGGTTCTGCGGAAGATGTATGGTCCTTTGCACCAAGTCATGTCGTCCGCATGGATGAAAACACCCCAGCCAAGCAGCGTAAAAGTGGCATGACTGGCGCGGTTGTAAACTCGACTATAAACCTCAAGGGTGGCCAATTATATCGCTTTTCTACCTCTGCTTGTTACTTTACTGATAGTCTTCTGTCATTTGTGATACCTTTCCCCCTGCGGGTAGGGGGGACGCCCTCAGGGTTCGGGGGGGAAACCGAATATACCCGTGGTAAGGCATGCCTGTCGCAAGAGGCGACTAAGATCCTGGCCACCAGTCCAGAGTTGTGTGGAAACTCAACTGGTCGTAGCTTCGGTTACAAGGTCATACCAAAGACTTTAACCTGGTACCACGGGGAGCAGTTAGCCCTTGGAGGTAACTCCAATCTGCTTATTGGGTTTGGCACTTTGTGGAGATTCGTGGTGGCTGTAGTTAAAACCCAAATCGCGGGCAGAACTGACTTTGTCAGTTTGAATGTGGAGTTGCATTGCAACCGGGTGCCGGACCCAAAGTACGGCAGAGGTTTTAGATGGGCCTCGAACCCTACCAAGGTGGTTAGTGTGTCCATGCTCCTGATCAACACATTGTATTGATCCGTTGTGCTTCTGAGCACCGTGGAGTTAAGCTTTCGCAAGCAGGATCCCGCGTTAAACACACTGATGCCATTCGTTCTTAAAAATTTTGTAAACTATGAAATTCTGAAAGGCTAAATAATTTTGCTCAAATTTTATATTGCCGTCAAAAGTATGTATATCTACTTTTAAAATACATATAAGTAAGATAAGATCGAACACAATTGTTTACTTGAAGTTTTTTATTTTCAATTGTTATACGATCGTTCGGAAAATATTTAGGGGAAATTATTAAGAACGCGTTAGCGCCACTCTCGCAAAGAACATCCAAAGCTTTAAACTGTAGTCTCGAATAGAGGTCGATAAAGCGTATTTACGAATCTTAGTGGTAAGGTAGAAAAAAATCATCGTTTCCCTACATTGGACTCACTATTCTCAAAAATCAAATAACCGTTCATCACCGGTCAAACCAGAATTCGCTGAAAGATTTAAAGTTCATTCCGAGCGAGGTCTCTATGAGAAGATTGAAATATTCGACTTAACCTCAACATGCTTGAATTGACCCAAAGCAATTTTTTTGATTTTTTGTCAGTATACACACTTTACGCTTTAGTTCCCTCTACATTTCTCTTCGCACACGCGCAAGATACTTTTTACATGCGATGAGTATATATGACATGAGCTACATTTCTTTGCGGCATCTCTCAAGCATTTGCGTGACTGTCAATTACTTCACAAAATGCCACTTGCCAATTTGCCAACAACCTTCTGTGCAATACGGAACATTGCGACCTCTGCGGAGCCAATTTAGAGTAGGTATGTAATAATTACGAGAGTTCAATAAGCAGCGCGCTAAAGTGTTCAATGAGCGAAGCCGACTACGTCGAGGACTTCAATTCATTTAACGCTTTAAAACAAAAAAAGGCGCAGTAGAAGGAGAAGAGACCGAAAGTCTGGCTAACGAAACGACACCCAACGATGGTCAGCCATTAACAAGTCGCTCTGGGCTGTGAAAGTGATGTCCAAAGTGTTTAACCACTGGGCGGGCGTTCGGCTCAACATTGCTTCTTCACCATGGAGGTTAATAAAAATTTGGTTAATATTATTTATTTTAAAACCACTTAACACTTTTAATTTTTTTTATTTTTTGCAGAAGCGACTGCAAGCTCGTTTTTGTCTGCCAATGAAAACGAAAGGAGCGGGTTGCGTGCGCCACACTTCAATATTGGAAAGTTTACTACGAATTGGAGATAAACTTTTTTTTTGTGTAAAATATGTACGTTTTCTCCCCTTGCAATCAGCATGCCACAATTGATAAGTTTAAATTTCATTAAAGTCAAATTAAAAATGCAACATTGCTGCCCCAGCAAGTGAAGCGGCAGTTCGACCGCCAAGCGAAGCTGACCATTGGTCGTTTGTGCTGCGAAGTGTAGTGGGTGGGCCGTTACGCCGACCCTTTGCTGGCAGCGCTGATAATCGAGCGGTGGACGGACCCCTTGCAAATGATTGTTCGATTGGACTTTATTTGTCTGCCTCAGAAAGAGCTGAATGTTGAATGATGAGTGCCGAGTGCCCAGTGCTGAAGCAGAATACTGGCTGCTGGCTGCCGCTGAATGCCATGAGTTCCATGCATTTTAAAAATGTCAATATTGACACATTTTGTACATATTGATTTTGCAATTTTATTTCAATTCATTCGCATACAAATAGCGCAAACGTTTATCGTTTATCGTCGTGGGAGGAAAATAGAACAATTGACGGAGCAAAGAGATTCAATGGAATTAGTGCATGTGTGTGTGCATGTGGAAGAAAGTAAATAAAAGGTTTAAATTGAATTGTATCTAACGATTTATTTAGTAAGAAATGTACTGCACAGAGAAAATCATAATTCTTCTTGTTGAGCCCTTTAAGAAATGGACTTGAGAAGATATATTAACAGCAAAATCACGGAATGAGCTCAGTCAGTTCATGGTAAAACTGTGTATATTCCCCATAATCATTATAAGAAAATTATATGTGGAATCTAGGCAGCTAGCCAAATCAGCCGAATAATAAGGCCCTGTATTTGTTGGAATTAGAAGGAGATGCTGTATTTTGAGCTCCTAAGGCCGGGTCAAACTAATCATAGGAAAGGCTACGAACAACAACTCATCACAATAAAACGAGCGATTGCCGAAAAGGTTTGGAATTTACGACTTGAAACGAAGCAATTACTTTCAAACATGATAGCAGTCAGACAGCGGATGGAAAGTTTTGGCTCATACAACCCAGACTTTGACTCTTCTGACTACCAATTTTTCCGGCTTTGCAGAAGGTCTTGTCTTGAAAACGTTGCAGATAAGAACAAAGTTGTATTTACTAGCTTGATCCATTTTTGGGCGCTAAGTCGGAGCAGTTGATGGAATCCAAAAATTGCCAGAAAGATGGGAAAAGGTTATAGCTTCAGATGAGCAATACTTTGAATAATACTAATATAGATCTTACTCTTAAATAAACGTTCAAATTTGGAAAAAAAATAATTTTCCTCTCATACTGACTCATCTCACCCATTTCAATCTACTATTTCGGACATATGGAATGAAAACTTGGACTTATTGAACTTTTTATTTATTAATTTTTTCTTGCTTTAAATGCCTTTTCATTCCTCTGTTACTTAGTATGACCTTGAGATGCCATTCAACCGGTGGATTCAAGATAGAACATGCTAAGATAAGATCACCAATGGATTACGTATAAACGTATTTATAAGTACCTCTGGCATAATATCTAATTTGTGATTGTTTATTTTACGCCAGGAGTGTATTGAAGTATTTTGGGCTGATCAGATCAGATGCGATGTATCCAGACTCCAAGCAAAAATACCGTCGAAAAGCTAAACTCGAATGCGGAGCTCAAAATTAACACCTGTTCTCGAACTTTGATTGGCACTTTACCTATTTTGGATTTGGTTAAAATCTGGGCTGGCAGCCAAGGCACTCCATCCCCTGAGTATGATGATAGAAATCCAACGAAAATTGTTGGCGGACTGGGATTGGGATTGTTTTTGTATGAACAATAACGCTTAAAATAAGAAAAACAACAAGAAATAGTATCGTGTGATCAAAGAGGTATTGAAGATCGGAACCGAGTTTCAAGGACGACAGTTTGCCAGTTGGAAATTCATTTCCCAGGACGCCAGAACCAACTAAAAGTAATGCAAAGGTCTCTATGTAAGCGCGACTGCGCATGTCGCATCGGCTTTATTGCCAGTTGGACGAGAACTTTTAAGCATTAAACAATCCCATGACATTCCATAAACATTTCATAATAAGTTCAAATATCCATAAAATCATGATAATGGACTTAGAGCAGTATAGCTAAAACATTCTATAATCCTATTAGTACAATATTCGCAGCAGTTAGCGCCATCCTACTCAAGTCTACCACAACAACAGCTTCGCATCGAATCAGACAAAAGGCAAGATGATCAGCGCACGCCCATTGACGAATTCACCGACGATCACCATCGTACATACTCGTAATGTCCAATGTCAATGTAGCGCCTACTGTGTCATTGTTTGTGTTCATAATATTAACTCCTGCGAGCACACACACGCCAGCCTCTGTCTGTCTCTGTGGTGCTCGGCACTCTTTGATTTGCTCGCATTGCGCGCACAAACTGGCGACTCCAGAGCTATACATATATACATATATATATATATTATATATCGTATATGAAGAATTCGCCTATTCACCGACGTTTGCAACACTTGTTTTGCCAACATCAAAGACAACAACAATAGGCATATGAGATAAAGGCGCAACTGCTTGCTTGATCCTTATCGCTGTTACGATCGGTGTTGTCAAAGGTGAACCGAAGCGGCGGGTAATCCAGTTGGCGCCTCATTGTGAAAACAAGGTTAGGTGACTTCTGATTACATATGTATGTGCAGTGCATGTGTGCACTGTGTTGTAATTGGCGATGTTAACAAGTGTAACGATCAGACGTGAGGATCTCACGATAACGCAGTGATCTCCAGACTCATTTTATGCTTAACTGATTGATTTGAAATGGTTGGGTGATGTGTTGGAATATTGGTGTTTGGTGAAAAATTATACGTAATTAGTTGTGCAGAGTTTTTCAAATAAAATAAATATATTTAATTTTTTTTCTAAGACTGTGCAATGTTTTGACTCTAGTGGATTATAAAGTAGTGAGGAATAGTAACATTTCAAGGATAAAATTTCTATGGAAAAGTTGGTATTTGGCTTAATTGCAAGTTTATTTATGTCTTTGTGTGATGTTGTAGATTTAATCTAAAAATAAGTAACTTAAATTCTCGAACAGTGCATAAAATTTCCAATCAATTTCCGTTTACATTGCAATTAAAAATTGCTGCAAATGCGAGTTTTGATAAACTTACTTTTGGGGCTTTCTAAGAAATTCCTTATCATTTGTTAAGGTGTTAGTGAGGAAAGAGGATCATTTATGAAGTTATTGATTTTGATTTTGATCGGCATATTTGCAATGAGCTATACTACTGTCACATTTCAATTTAAACTGCGCGCGTCGAAGGATTTGGAAAATTATTTTATTTTTTAGGTTGGTAGTACTGTCAGTCACATTTATGTCAAATTTCATGTCAAAATATTCATTAGTGTTTGAGCTACGTGTCATTTTGTGCGCTGCTAAAAGTGAGTTTTTCGTTTTTTGCGATGTCGAAATTTGATGAGCAAAGAATTTGCATTAAATTTTGTTTACGGAATCAATTTTCTGCTGCGGATACGTTGAGGATGGTGCAGAAAGCTTTGGTGATGAGGCTATGTCTAAAAAAAATTTTTACAAGTGGTATAGTGAGTTCCAAGCCGGCCGTGAACGTGTCGAAGACGAAGAGCGTCCAGGGCGACTATCAACCTCAACCGACGAAGCTCACGTTCAACAAATCAAAGATTTGGTGTTGAAAAACCGTCGATTAACAATTAGAGACCTAGCCGATGAAGTTGGCATATCGAAAGGCTCAGCCAATACCTTTTTTATAGGATGTTTTGGGACACAAGCGCGTCAAATCTCGACTGGTACCGAAAACATTGAATTTTTTTGGAAAAAAGGCGTCGCGTTGAAGTGTGTGAAACGATGCTTTCCGACTACCTGGGTGTCATGAAATACATTATAACTGGCGATGAGACTTGGATCTATGCTTACGACCCCGAAACAACCGATCAATCGAGCGAATATCGTCCCAAAAGAGAGCCGAGACCAAAAAAATCGCGCCAAAGTCGCTCAAAAATCAAGGTCATGTTGACTGTTTTCTTCGATTATCGTGGTGTTGTGCATTATGAATTCCTTCCAACCGGTCAAACAGTCAACAAGGAATGTTATTTGAACGTTAAAAGTCGGTTGCGTAACGCTATCCGCCTAAAAAGGCCGGAATTGTGGAAAGACAATTCTTGGTTTTTACACCATTTCGCCAAAAACACAATCCATATCGTTCCGCAACCACCGTATTCACCTGATCTGGCGCCGTGCGACTTCTGGCTGTTCACCAAGCTCAGAAGACCGCTCCGGGGACACCGTTTTTATAGGATAGAGGTGATTCAAGCCGCAGCGAAGACGGAACTGAAGGCCATCCCGGAAAGTGACTACAACTAGTGTTTGGAAGATTGGAAAATCCGTTGGCATAAGTGCATTGCATCGGGAGGGAGATGAAATTGAATCGGAAGAATAAATAAAGAATTTTCAAAATAAATACAATGTCACCTTTTTTTGTCATCTATACTGACAAATAAGTAGCTTCTGGGGAGAAATGGATACATTCAATATCTCCGAAAGTGAGGTACTAGTCGCGTATATACAGATGGTCATGACTAAATCGACTCAGCTCATCACTCTGATCATATATACAGGGTTTTCCAAATAACAATGATATGGTTTCACGTCCAGGACGGCCATCAACATCAGCTGCTGATCAGCCATCAATAAAATAAAAGAATTGTTGCCTGAGAATCGACTATAAACAGTCAAAGATTTTACTGGCATCTTTAGAACAAAAAGCATTTTGAAAGATCATTTGAGCCTAAAAAAAGTGAAAGAAAGATCGGTTCCAAAATCACTTAGTTTTTTTGAGAAACAACGTAGCGTTAACGTCTGTGAAACAATGATTTTCGAATTCCAGGATGTCATGAAACGTATTATTACTAGTGACGAGTCTTTAATCTACGCTAACGACCCGGAAACAGACGATCAATCGTCAGAATATCATTGTAAAGGTAAGCCAAAGCCGAAAACACCACGTCAAAACAGGTTAAAAATCACGGATATGTTGGCAGTTTTCTTCGATTATCGAGATGTAATGCACTCTGAATTCCTTTCGACTGGCCAAACTGTCAACAAGGAGTGATATTAGAGTGTTATGCGGCGTTTGCGCGTAGCTATTTCTCGAAAAAGGCCGGAATTATGCAGGAAATAAATTAACGGTCCAAGTAGAGGTACTTTTTTGAACGTGTCAACCTGTCATGTTCTTTTTGTTCAGTATTGTTTGGCATTTTATCATGGAAAGACTTACACATAAACCAGTTTTACAAATCACTCAACTTCATTACGAAAATTCACGTTCTGTAAAGAATGTGTTTCACGCGCTTCACTCATAATCGGTCTACGGAATGTACTATTTGCGTCACCATTAGCCATCTTGAGAGCCAACATTCATTATTTTATAATATTCGGCCGATTAGACCATGTCTAGCACGCAGTGAAGAGAATATAGCAAACATGGCTGAGAGTGTACAAGAAGACCGTCGAAAGTCGATTCAGCGCCGTTCGCAGCATCTCGAACTGACGCATGGAACGTCTTGACGCATTTGAAGTCAATATCTTTAATTGAAAGCGTACAAAATACAGTTTGTGTAAGCACTGAAGCCGCTCTACCTTCTCAAGCCACAGCGCTTCGTTCTAAGGACTTTTGAAAAGTTCCAAGAAGATCCCACGTTTTCGAGCAAAAGTTTGTTCAGCGATGAGGCCCATTTCTGGCGCAATAAGTATATAAACAAAAAAGCCCGCATTTGGGACGAAGAGCTCCCAATTCATTCAGAAAAAAAAACGGTTTGGTGTGGTTTGTGGGCCGGCGGAATTATCGGTCCATATTTCTTCCAAAATGATGCCGGTGAGAACGTAACCGTCAATGTCGACCGTTATCCCGCCATGATAACCGACTATTTGATGCCTGAAATTGAAGTTCCTGGTCTCGGCGACATTTGGTTCCAACAAAATGGCGCCACTTTCTACACATCGCATCTATCAATGGATTTACTTTTTCTTGTGTGGATTTGTAAAGTCTGAAGTCTATGCGCACAATCCCGATCCGATTCAGGCTTTGGAGCAAAACATCACGCCTGTCATTCGCCAGTTGCCAGTCGAAAGCTCGAATGAGTCATCCAAAAGTGGACTCAACGAAAGGACCATCTTCAAAAGTAAAGGTCAAATAATATTCTTTCGAATGATAATAAACATTTCCCAATAAATTTGGAGTTTCGGTGTTTTTTCTTTCAAAAAATAAGGGAACCTCGAAATGGATCACCGTTTACATACGAAACTGTACTAAATTTATATACATATGTACGTATGTATAAAAATAGTGTTTCACTAAAAATTTACTACACTTTATTAACACTTGTTGTGATTTTTTTCATGAATCAACCTGTGAATTGAATTCCAACTCATTTACAAAAATTTCACAGTTCATCAAGCCAACACATGTAGGTAAACGGAAGCAACCATAAAACCCACAAAACACCAATAAAGAAACCATTTCACGAGTATTTAATGAAAATTGAATGGGTGCTAAATTGTAAGAGGAACTTGTTAATTGTAAATATTGCTTTTATTGTGGCACTACATGTACTCGTATAAGTTTTATAGTGCATACCCAGACAGCACTCAAGTGGCACGATCCTTACAAATTCACAGAAACACTTTCCATTCAGCGAAATTTTTACATTGTTAAGGATTTTTGAAGAAATCAAAACAAAAGCACAATGAAAATAATAGAGAATTATACGCCGCGTATGAAAAAGGGAACTTCAAGATCTTCAAACAGCGAGCGAGCATGAGACGCTTGAGGGCGCGCATGCGCGTATTTTGTACCAGCCTTAAGGTGTATGTGTGCAAGTGCACTTCAAATATTTGCAACATTTAGTTGTTGTACACAAACAACGAAAAGAATATATAATTGTATAGCTCAAGTTTGCTTGTAAAGCAATTTTATTGAAAGAAATTTAGAAAAATTGCGCGCTCAATTTCATTCTGTATCAAAATATTTGCGTTAAATCTTTAGAAAATCCACACAAGTGATAGTACGAGTACAAAAAGTGAATCTTGACCACGTGTGCTTACTTCCTTCCAAGCCGGGCGTAATAAAAAATAATTTTTTCTTCAACGAAACAAAGCGGAAACAGGCATCTACAGCATTAATGCATTTATTACGCTGCTATTGTATCCTTTCGAAACCCTTTTGGCCACCAATTCAACCCTTGCTGCCGCGCATGCGTCACTAGCGCTCATTTTTCATGCCGCCATCTAACTGTTTTGAATCCACTCATTTCCTTTGTTCGCTTTAAGGCTGGCACGTTGTGAGTAATTAGTTTTAGTGGCTGCTTGCTTTTGCTACTTTCCTCTTCTTCTTCTTCTTCTTCTTTCTCAATTTATAATTAATGCCGCGCGAATAGCAAAATGTTCTCACACTTTTCCCGCTGTGCAATCGGAAGTGTGGTGCTGATCCTACCACTCTTTGGCCGATCACCAGCAGCGATTGCGACTGCCAACGCTCATTCGATTCATATGTGTAAGAGTGGCGATGAAAAATCATATTAAAATTGTTCACTTGTTATTGTATTGTATGCTCGTTATTATTATATTTTATTTCTCATTTTTTCCACTTGTTTGTTTTACGCCCAGCCACTGCCTACAACGCTCGAGTAAACCGCGCAGTTCGATCTTCGTCTACATATATTTCTGCCTGCGATTGATCAGCTTCCGCGCCACCTGTTGCCGCCGATTGCGTGTGAGTGCGTTCGTATGCACACATGTATGAGAGAGTGTATGTGTCTCTCGCAGATCTGCCTATGTCCTAACGACACTGCCTACTTCAGTGGCTGCTGCTTGACTACAATGAGGATCCTCAGATTTTTCTCAAGCGATTGCAGCATCTCCTTATTGATCTTTTTTACTACCTCCTTTCGCTTTCTTCCCAGCCTTTGGTTTTAGCCAACTCATCCATTGTCATTATTACATGCAACAGTTTCCAAGTGTTGGCTATTGTTCTCCAAGCGTTTGGTGCTGCGGATTAAGAAGGATGTGGTCGCCAGCATTGATTTGAATAGGTGGTGGTGGGTTACAATCAAAGGTCATTACTTTTTATTTCCATTTTAAGTGCCTATCAAAATAGTAATAATAATTTGTCTGACATGTATATGAGACTTACTTCCGATTCCACTATAAACGATTTGTTGCGGCGAGATGCATTCATATTTGAGAAAATGCCATATTGTGTTTAATAATGTATGAATAAATTATGTTCATTTGGGATATTTGTGAGAGTGATGGATATTATTTTAACCAGTTGGTAACATGGAATAGCAAATAAATCTGAACACCTATATACATTGTGACAAAAAAGTACTCGGAAACTTTAAATAATCCTCACCAAATATAATACCAACAATTTTTCCAGTCCTCAAAACACTTCTCATAAGCACTTTTTGGGATGACCTTCAGCTTTTCCAACGATTTTTGTTTTATACCTTCGATCGACTGAAAACAGCTTTCATTGCGATGATTGTTGAACCCATGTCTCATCGGCAGTTATAATGCTTTCCATGAATGTGGGAGCGAAATTCGCACGATCAAGCATAACCAAAGAGACCTGTTTACGGTACTCTTTTTGATAAAAATTCCGCTTTACCGAGACGAGTCGAGCAAAAACGCTTTTCATACCCAAAATATCCACCAAAATCATTCGAACGCATTCGAAAGAGATGTCGAGCTGTCTTGCCATCTCTCTAACACTTTTCTGACGATTTTCAAGCACCATATCTTCACTTTCTTAATATTTCCATCAGTTGAAGAGGTCGAAGCTCGTCCTGAGCGATGCATGTCTTCAACGACCATTAAAAAAAATCGCAACTACTGAGGTGTACCGACTTAAGCACTCTCTGCACTTACCAGCCGTCCAGCAAACCTTTCAAGACCGTACGAGTAAGAAGCAAGCGAGTTTTTCCATATGGACTCTTGCATATAATCTTGGTGACCCTGCAACTACTTTAGACTTTACATCTTGCGTTCATCCGTCTGTTAATCCTCTCAGAATCTTCTTTGTATTGCGATAATAAAGATTTGCATGAAAATACGGGAAAATGTAGATTTTTTTTTGTAAGTCCGTGGCAAATTAGATCAGATGGTATACTCATCGCGAGGAAAATTTCTAAAAAAAAAATAAAATAAGTTAACTCAACTGTGTTTGCTTCGCTCAAACATACAGAGTGGCGAATAGAACAGACGGTAGTAGATATTGGCAATATCAAGCAGAGATAGAACAGCAGGCGGTTATACCGTTTTAGAAGGTACTCACTATCATACTGTATAACCTTGTTTTTGCTTTCCGATGTACATAGTATGTAAATCTTTGACAAGAGAGCAAAGTACGAACGTAGCGAGTAAAGAAGTGGCGAATCGAAGACGGGCTATTGTGGTCCAAGTAAATTTGCGAAAACGTAAAACTTCGTATGTACTAAACAAATAATCACTTATCGTATTCCTTGCGATCCTACGCATTTGCTTACATTTTTACATTTTAATCGACCTCGCAACATTGCAGACTCCGGCCAAGTCGGTGAAATATTCCGCTGTGCAAACTTTTCGGTTGAAAAGGAAATACCAAATTACATTTAATTAGGTTAAAATAAGCGCGAGGTCGCACACATACTTATGCATACACACTCTTGTGTGTAGACAACAACAAAGAACGGCTTGCTGCACACTCCGTCCAACAACAACAACACGATCAAAACCAAACCAATAGCAATAATAGCGAAAAGCCAAAAAATAGAGGGTAAATCGAATTAAAGGCCTTATTAGGGACAACAGATTTAGCGGCGAACCGAGCTGATGGACGAGCACTCAACGGCATTGCACCATGTTGCACGTACCAATGGGGGCAAACGCCGCTATGCGCTGCAACGAGCGCTGTAATGTGCGCCTTTAACCTTTGCTTTGGCAAAAAAGCAACAGAAAACAATAAAAACAACAACAACAATAAGAACAAGGCAAATTAAGTTGGGCACACAAACGAATTGTTGCAAAGAAATTCACAGCTTAGCCGGAGGGCAATTTTCATATCACTTTGATTGCGGCGAAATGCCGGACAGACTGCCCGACGGACACACGCATACATATGTATATGTAATATCTTATATATGTTTGTACGTACATATGTTTGTATGCGCAACGGCGCAAAGTCGGTGAAAAGTTGGTGAATGAATGGATTTGCATCGCCTGGACGGACAGCGGAGAACTGCCAAACTCAGCCAGCTGTACGCTGGATGCATGGATGACACGCTTCGTGTGCTCGGCTGTGTTGTTTGGTGAATTACCAAATTGTGGAATTGAAAAACGAAAAACAAAAACAACAAAGCAGCGGAATGATGCGCGTGCACATCGCACGAATTTGCCATAAGGATCAACAATCGGCAACCGGCGGACGAGTCGTGTTTAACAGCCGCAATATGCCCAAAAGCGCCACGAAAACAACAACAGCAGCAACATTGTAGTATCATTGCAGCAAATTCAAAATTCGCAGCGCGACGGCAGCGGGGAATCTGCCAAACAATTTGCTTGCAGAAAGGAGAAGGGCGAAAAGGGCTAGGGACAAAGCAAGCTAGCGCGGTGTCGGACAAAGATGGGCAATCAGCGGAGACCGATGGTGACAGGTACAATCAGAAGTTTAGCAAAACGCAAAAATCAAAACAAAAACAGGAAAAAACATTAATTCGCTTGCGCCGAAACTATAATACCCTTCACAAACAAAAAAGTGTCCATGAAAGAACTTAAATTTCGATAGTTCAGATCAAACTCCTGTGCGCAAGCGTTTAATTTCCATTCCCGTTAGCTCGGTGGGATATCTGAAGGTATGCGCTTTGAAGTGTTTAAGTCTTGACCTCCCAATCTTGAGTTGTTTTCACCTCATCTTCTTCCATACAGCTTTTGTAGATGGCGTCTGGTAGAACTCCCAGTCTTACTACAAAGGCTCTGAAGTCCAGCTACTTAGTAATTGAACACAAAAGAATACGGGAGCAATCTCATCACAAAGGCACTATATTCTTAGCGAGGTTCGGTGCTCTTTGACCATCCCTGAACGCGCCGTTAATGATCGCACTGTTATCTGAGTGGATGGTCACTTCTCTGAGGAAGGCTGCACTCCCTCGTCGATATATGGGTAGAGAAGGAGCAGCCAGAAATCAGTTTGGCAAGTCTATGATCCGAGTGAGCCGGTATGAAGTCAAAGTTAGTGGGGATTTCCAAAGTTCCGTCACGTGTCTTTAGGACTCCTGATCTCTTTTGGGCAACCTCGCAGCCACTGGCAGTATGTGCAAGATGGCGTAAGTGCCATGGTTGGAGTGGACTTTAGTGCACCTCACATGCTGGTGAGCGCCGCTTGTTGATCGCTCTCGAGTTTCTTTGCGAGTGTGGTCTTTTTTAGATAAAAGACTCCATAGAACGTAATGGAATTTTCTACGTTGTCGTAGAGCCAGAGGATCACTTTCGATGACAGACTTCACCTCTTGCCAATGGTCTTTCTACAGCACTACAAGGCAATCTATGTCTTTTTTGTTCTTTCTGTCGATATTCGGCTTCCATCAAAACTTCCTATCCAAAATGAGCCTTAGATATTTTACTGTATCCGCTGGTTTCCGACGAATGTCTCCCATTTTCGGCAGCAATGCCTCCGGGATCTTGTATTTTCTAGTGAATGAAACCATCTCGGATTCAATCAGTTTGTATGCCAGTTATGTACTATAGTTATCCGATTCTGAATAATATATTCGGATATTGTAGCACTATTTTGGACAATAATCCATGCCGAATTTCTTGAAGATGATTTTCGACATAAAAAAGAAACTTGAGGGATCAGTGTGTAGGACAGCTATAGAAGCCCGATATCAGCGATTCCGACAAATTAGTAGCCTTTCTAGAAAGAAGAAGGTCGAGCATTTCATATCGAAATCTCAAATGATGATGCTTCCTTCTGGGTGTTACAAACTTCCTGACAAACTTAATATTATATATTTGTTAACGGTATAACAACAAATAACATTACTAAAATGTCTGTCGCGAGCGGAAAATTGCTTGGTAATAATTTAGATATGGTGGAATTAAATGCCGAGAATTGGACGTATGTACATACATACTTACACCGGCATATAAGCCTGAGATCATTGATATCTGCTTGGTGCATAAAATTTTCATAAATCTCAGAATGTGTCAACAGGTCCTGGCCAAGCAACGCAACAGGGTGGCGAAACGTACCTAAGGGACAAAGTACCTAAGTGAGTGTGTGGGACTTCGGCGCTGAAACAGTGCAATAATAACAAGTGAAGGCCAAGCTACTTAATCAAAAATAGAAGTTTCAAGAGACAGACACCAGGACACCACTGCATATCCTTTTTGTCCCAGTGCACATATCAAACTATATGAGCAGCACTTGACAATGATCTGAATTTTCTGGGAAGGTGCACATTTCTCACCTCGCCTCACTTTCACTGGTACACACACACACATATACACAGGCACAAGCAAGTGTCATAGACGAGGAAAATCAATCCTTAGGTAGCGCGTCAGTAGTCAAGAGCTAAAAATCGAATCGAGTAACAACAACAACATAAGAGGGACACAAGTGAATGTTAATGCGAATTTCAATATTCAATATAGCCCTCTGCTTAGTGCGTGATTGTATGTGTGTGTGTGTGATATGTGCAGCCTCGTAATTGATATGTTTATTTTGGATTTTTTTACCAAACATACGTCTACATATTGACGCAGGAGTCCTACGAAAACAGAAATCCTTGGAAATTCAGCTTTTCGTTTGCCTTTCGTTAAATTTTATCGCATTGTTGATTTGTTGTTTTGCTTTTACTTATTTTTTTTTTTTTTTTTTTTTTTTTTTGGAATAATTTGTCATCAATGCATTTGGTTGACAAATGGTGCTGTCCCCTGGCAGCAAGTGCTTATTGGCTTGTTTGTTGTTGCCAGTAGCAGCCAACGAAAACATGCGTAATCCGATAAGGAAATTAAATCTTGTCGATGACGCTGTCATTTAGAAAATTAAATTAAATTTATAAAGACCTCACAGTCGACATTTCTCAAGTTAACACTTGTGTTTCAATGCCTTGCGTTAAAATAAAGGATTCCTTTTTTTCTAAAAAGATACGTGACAATATTATTGTGCTAGCTATCTTTTTCATTTTTTACATAGTGGTGAGGTTAGGGAAAAACTCGGTTATACACACTAGAGCTTGCTAGGCAATAATTGATTTTCTGTAGTATGAAATTCATCTTAAAAAGATCTCTTTCAATTTAGGAGCAAATTGTTTCAGCTTCAGCTTAGTGAAATTTGTTATTATACTAGCTACAATAGCAGTAATCCTCTGAGTAAGAAGAGAACACTCGATTGGATAAAATGGTACAATAAGCACAATTTCTTTCCGAGGAGCGTTTTCCACTCAACATATTTTTAATTTTAACCACATGAATCAGTCAACCATATACAAGGTGCGTTTCAAAGTAAACAGGGCTTTTTAAATCTAATAGAATAGAATCTGCTATCTTTATCGATGGTCCAGTGAGAAAT
This sequence comes from Bactrocera zonata, assembly GCA_037783105.1. NCBI lineage: Eukaryota > Metazoa > Arthropoda > Insecta > Diptera > Tephritidae > Bactrocera > Bactrocera zonata. Next base: position 61,272 of record JBAWJQ010006416.1, read on the forward strand.
TCATGACATTTCGTCGATTGGAAGTGAAGTTATTGCGTTTTAAGTGTCAGTATGTTTGTGTTATCGGTGCGAAAATGAGCTTCGAACAAAGAGCCAACATTAAATTTTATTTTAAAATTGGTAAAACTTTTACTGAAACATTTCAATTGATGAAACAGAGTGCACTAGTGGTTTCAACATTTTCGAAGTGGTCGTGAAGACATAAATGACGATCAACATGTGGGCCACTCAAAATCCGTGATCACCGGAAATTCTATCAAGACTGTGCGTGAATTCATCTAAAATCAGCCGAAATCATCATAGAAATTCATGGAATTGGAATTGAACATCTCCAAAACATCGATTTATGGCATTTTGACCGATCATTTGGACTTACGAAAGGTGTGTGCACGGTTTGTTCCGCACAAATTGACTGACGACCAAAAATTGTTCAGAATCCGACATTCGAAGGACATCATTAAAGAGGTAAAAGCCTAAAACTTTCTTTACAATATTGTGACTGGTGACGAAACGTGGTGTTTCCAATATGATCCCGAAACGAAACGCTAAAGCGCTGAATGGAAGGCACCGGACGAGCCGAAACCCAAAAAATCGCGCATGGAGAAGTCAAAAGTGAGGACAATGCCGATTTGTTTTTATGATTCTAAGGGTATTGTCAACAAAGAATTTCTTCTAGGCGGCCAAAATGTTAATGCGGTATTCTACCTTGGAGTTTTGAAGCGTTTGGTGCGCCGTATTCGACGTGTTCGCCCCGAATATCGCGAAGATGAAAGTTGGCGTTTGTTGCACGATAATGCACCGTCTCATCGTTCGATGCTTGTGACTGATTATTTAACCGAAAATCACATTTTAACCATTAACCACTCCGCGTATTCACCTGATATGGCCCCGTGCGACTACTTTCTTTTCGGAAAAATTCATTTGCCCATGAAAGGAAAGCGTTATGCAGACGTAGAGGCCATTCAAAAGGCTTGCACCGGCATACTGGCGGTCATACCGGCTAACGAGCTAAAACACTCGTTCGACATGCTTTTGGATCGTGCAAAAAGCTGTATTGAAGGCAGAAGAAGACTATTTTGAATAAAATCAATTGATTTTGCCGAAAAAACCATTTGTTCTGTTTTTTTTTAAGTCCTCTTCACTTTGGAATGCACCTTGTATTCTTATTGGTAAAATTAAAAATATGTTCTCTTTCATTTTCACTTTGAAATTAATCAATGAATTTATGAACAAAAATATATAAAAACATATGCTCTATCCAAAATTTTCCTTTAAATATATTTTAAATCGTTAGAAATAGGGTCCCAAAATAGTTTTTGAGTTTTTAAAGGTCTTTCGATTTATTCGCTAAGCATTCATTATAGGAAACAAGGACGGTGGCGAGTAGATCCTTGTGTCATTTACTACAGCGGCCTTATAAAGGTGCGCAAATTCGACGTCGAGTCCTGCCATTCACTCCGGTTATGAGCGACTAGCTACAATCCGCCACTGATTTGCGGCCACTCCCTGGCGGAAGGGAAGGGTGATATAACCAAAGAAAAGGACATGACTCCATCCTTCAATCTGCGCCAATTACAGAGAGATAATCCTCCTTAATATCGCATATAAGGGTTTATCAGGTGGCGAGTAAACGACTGTAGCCCACCGTCAACAAATTGATTGAACCTCATTGGCGTGGCTTTAAACCTGGAAAATGTACTATCGACCAGACTTTCATTATGCGCGAAATCTTGGAAAGGAAAGGAGAAACGAAGATTCATACAAACCACATACCCATCTATTTTAAAGCCGCCTTCGTTAGCACGAAAACTGCCTCTATGCCGCTATGTCTGAACTTGCAAAACTAATAAGGCTGTATAATCTCAAGTTAAGCAATACCGGCATCCGCCGAGAATATTGATATCATTGGCCTCAACAACATTGCCATCAGTCCTGTTTCTCCAAACTGAATACGGAAGCGAAGCGTATGGGTCTGGTTGTGAACGAGAACAAGACGAAATATCTATTTGCGCTGGCTAGGTCAAGATATACAGATGGAAGAAAATACTCCAGCTTTGAAGGTTTTCAATTCAATTCCGCCGGCAGAAGCAGAGGAAGAGGAACATCTCCACTCCCTTGGAGAGATCAGGTGGAGAAAACCTCACTGCTGGAAAAAGTAATACGCTCCTCTAATCTCAACCGCAGTGCTACTACCTCCTCTAAAAGGACAACGCTACTGCGACACGGAGATGACAATAACAGTATAGGGTTCAAAAACAGAGCCGTCAACGCATATTTTCCACCTGAAGATTTTTTTCTATCTCAACCCCTGGAGATCAAGCAGAAAATAACTCTTGCTAACGGATACTACTTTAGAATCGTTAGACAACTGAGAATCAGATTTTTCTCGGCGAACACAAATGAAATCTCTTTAAATACTCGACCTATTATTCGACGCCGAAACAATGACTATAACGAAGAGAGATGAGAAAGTACTTGGAGATTTCGAGAGAACTGTATTCCGGTCTTTGAAGGTGGACGCTTCGGAGATGAGCACCGAAGAAGATGGAAGCACAAACTGTGTGAGGTCTACAGCGACATTAATATAGCCAAGCGCATAAAAATATACCGGGTGCCCTGGGCAGGCCAAGTCGTTCGCATCGAAGACGAAAACCTCCTTCGATTCGAGTCTCATGAGTAAGGAGCAAGGACGCTCACATATGTAAAGGTAGGACCATAGGGTATAAGCACGCATAGGGACCCGTCTGCACTTGAAATCTACCACTGGCAGCACCTCGCAAAGTGTAGAGACGAAATTTTGAGTTCTCAGTCCCACGTTGTAGTGCCAAAGAATACGGAGAAGTAGATAAGTATATCTAATCATATTTGAAATTTTCTGAGATATCAACTGATTCAACTATCGCTGTAGGTTATGAAACCTCCTCTTCTCAATTTTTTATCTAATTAGCGTGGCGAATTGAGTTGATGATCACTGGTATAGTATATATACGGAACCGTCGATATCTATTCATTATAAGATATAGACTATCCATTTCGTATTTTGTCAATAGATGTCGTTACAGGCGTATATCTTCAGTGCTACTAATCACATTGTGGTGAGATTTTAAGCTGCACTTAACAAAAAAAACTAAATTCAACTTTGGTATAAAAAGGGAAGAATGCCACGCAAGCTGCCAATGAAATTTGTGAAGTTCACGGAGACGATGCTGTATCAGTTCGTGCTAGCACGAACATACATTGGTTCGCTCGCTTCCGTTCTGGAAATTTCGATATGAAAAATGCACCTCGCTCTGGTCGACCTATCGTTGAAAAAGTCGATGAAATTATGGAAAAGATTGACCAGGACCACAGCCATGACATCACTAAAGAACTTAACATTCAACATCAAACGGTATTGAAACATTTCAAAACGGCTGTGTACAAAAAAACACTTGATGTTTAGATACCACATGAATTGTCTGTGAAAAATTCAATGGACCGAATTAATATCTACGATTTTTGCTGAAACGGAATGAAATCGAACCATTTCTGAAGCGAATGGTAACAGGACGCGAAAAGTGGATCAAATACGACAATAATGTGCGGAAAAGATCATTGGACTATGATGTTCAACAAATTGTCGCTAAGCCAGGATTGACCGCTCGAAAGGTTGTTTGGTGGTGTTGGAAAGGAATCATCCACCATAAGCTCCTCCAGCCTGGTCGAACGATTTATTCTACATTTTACTGTCAACAACTGATGAGGTTGAAGCAAGCAATTGAAGAAAAAAACGGCCAGAACTGAACAACAGAAAGGGCTTCGTCTTCCAACAGAACAACGCTAAATCACACACATCTTTGATGACTCGGCAAAACCGGCGATAGCTTGGCTGGGAAGTTTCCATCATATAGCCCTTTGGAAACATTTTTTTGACAATTATCTTGCAGACGAAGTTAAGAAATATACATCTAAGGCGGTCTATGCAATCTGGCTTTATTGATTAGTAACTGTAGTTAGCCAAATAGAGGTAAAAAGAACAATTCATAAAGAAATAATTTTCATGCGCTGTAAAATATATTAAACACTGAGTTCCTAAATAAAATCATTTTAAATTTCTACTTTTGTATTATTAATCAGAGTAAAAGGAAAATTACAATTATTTTTCTTATTTATCAAATTTTAAATCACATTACTAACATATGTTCCCGAATATTTACATACATACATATGTATGTGTAAACAACTTTAAATAACTAAAAAATAGGAGAGAAAAACTATGGACCACCTTGGCAAGAAAGTGTCCAGATTTTTCGGACAGCAGCTGTCAGCAATTAAACGTGTTCTATCAAGCTCCTACTTATAATTAAAAATTGGTTAAAAAAGTGAGATTTTTTCAAACCAATTGCATAAAAAGCTCGCAACTGCACGAAATTGCCACACATTACGCCACGGCGCTTTTATAGGGTTTCGTGTGCCAAACTTGGTAAAGCTGACGGCTGGCGACTGGTGTTCGAAATAGCAGCTGCCAGTGTTTTTTGGTTGTGACCAAAGACAACTAAAAAGTTTAATTTATCGACGCAACGAAGAAACAGTAGAGAGTGTCAAAAGAGAAAGTGAAAAAAATCGGAAGTAAAGACTCTAGCCAAATTTCTTCATTCGAGATAGATACTTGCTGTTTTTGTAATGTTGTTGTATGATTTTTTAGTTCCTTAATAACCGTCATCGAGGGTGTGTGGCAACATACAAATACTTAGTTATATATGTAACCCTAAATGTACTATATTATGTAAGTAATATATATATGTGTTGGCTTGCCGCTGCGGATTGAATGACAAGAGAGACCCTATAGGAAAAGAACGAAGCGAAGAATTTTCTCGATACTCATTTTTTACAGTCAAAGAGCTTTGAAGTTTACAATGTTCATACACTCAAAATAGCATAAGAATTTCATAAAAATATGCTCGTAAAATGAAGGAGTTTCCTTGGAAAAACTGTATTACATGCAGATATTCAGTATTCTAAGAGAGGATAATTCGAGCTCATATTGAGTTCAGCTCTTGGAGAACTACTCAAAAAGGAATCGATCAAATTAATATGGAGTTCTGCACTAATAGACAAATTAAAAATCACTTCGAGCCAATCAAATCCAAATAATTCCATTTGATCAAATTCAATTTGTCGATAAACGTTTTCTCCCCAGATCAGCACAACATTTTTTGTGGACGTGTACAGTTTGATCTCCATATGGCAATTAGTGTATGTTTGAAAGTTGATTGTCTACGACGTAAAAAATTTGTCTGGCGATTTTCCCTATAAAAAAATTAACAAGGTGTTTGTTTAAAATTTTGTGTTTTTAATATAATTTTGGCTGCGGAATCGTTGAATATATTCCAGAAGTCTTACAGGAAGTCTATTTTATCACGAATACAAGTATTTGAGTGGCACCAAACATTTAGTGAAGGTCGTGAAGTCATCCAAAGCTTGCCTCAAGCGACTCGTTCATCCATCTCTCCACATGACAACATAACATCGAAAAACTTTAGGAAACAGTGCCTGAAAATCGTCATTGACGCATCACAAAGATAGCGTAGGATTTCGAAAAATCTTATGAATACCTAGACTCAGTAGATTTTGCTTAATGTTACAGGTATAAAGCGTGTTAATGTTAGTTTCGTACTAGAAATACCTAAATCTTTGCAAAACCGACGTCGTGTAGAGGTTGCAAAAGAAATGCGGAATAGCATAAGCTGAGGATACTATCTACATTCATCAAATAGAGCATTAGTGGTGACGAGAAGTACGTTTATGGATATAATGTCGAAACTGTTCAACAAGCTAGCAAATGATGTCCCGAAAATAAGCCGAAACCGAAAAACCCACGCCGAAGTCGGTAAAAAATCAAAATTGTGTTCATTGTTGCCTTGGATTACCATGAGAAGGTGAACGGTCAATGAGGAATACTTCGCCGTTTCGAAGCACATGTATAAAGCAACTCGTCGTAAACGACCGGATTTGTGGGCAGGAAATTCAAGAATTTTTCACAACGATATTGTTTGACTTTCGACCAAACCCGAAACGATATTCATCGCTTAGCCACAGTTTTTGTCAAATTTGGCTCACTTTGGTTCTTTTTTTTCTGTTTTAGAAGCTAAAAAATTCACTTCGGGAAGTCACAATGAGTCCATTGAAGCCTTTTAAAGTCGTTCACTGAAAACACTGAATGACATGCTAGCTGAAGCTTATAACAAGTGTATGGAAAATTTGTTTGAGTGCAGCATACTTCTGACTCAAAAGGAGCTAATTTTAAAGGCGATAATAAAAATTTATTTTAAAATGCAAGAATGCTACTTTTTTCGCACAAAATTTAGTTTTGTGTTAGAATTTATCATTTGACATCTCGTGCTGATATTAGACCTTTGTTAGTATGAAGGAATCCAGATGTAAAAGTGACGATATATCTTAGAGCATACGATTCTTGCACGCCTTTTCAACTAAAACGGTAAAATTCACATACTTTAGTCATTAATAAAATCCATAATTTTAGGCTCTTTTCTAATCTCGTTAACTCATAAACATTTTTGTTAAAATTTTCCTACCGACCTCGTTACTGGACGTCACATTTAGGTAGCTAATACGAAAGTGTCAATTTTTTCAAATGCAACAAAAAAAGTTAGCGGTAGTTCAGGTGCGCACGCGTGTGGCCACAGACTTAATGAAGCGTGAAGTAATTTAATTGTTAGAAGAAAATCGACAAAAAAATATAAACTTGCACAAATTTGCATGCACACTTATACATACATACATACATACATATGTTAATGTGCAATGTTTTGACATTTTGGCTTTATTGTCATACAATTCTTTGTTGAATACATGTAGTATATTCGCATACATATACATATGTATGTATGTACATATCACCACAAGTGAAAGTTTTCATTTCGAAGCAACCAAAATTCAAAGAGTTGTAAATGCACGCACTTCGATTTTGAAAATTTACCATTCAAATTGATCGCAAGTTTTTTTCTAGGCAATCAACACAAATTATTTTTCACATTTTCTGATTCATAGCTGCATAATTATTATTTCCAACGATATTCGGTAGGCAGCTTGAAATCCCAAAGGAATAATCGATCGATAACGCCTACAGATACTCATATGTATGTATGTAGATATGTTTGTTATGTGCTGTGAAGCGCCACTAACTGTCCGAGCCAGAGTCAGCATACGTGCTCATAATGCTTGATATACCACATACATATACAAATATATAATGAGTGCACTAGATATCCTTGCATGTCCTTAAAAAGTACTTATCCTGCACCATAACTCACGGACAACCCGTTTCGTCCGCCTTAAAGATTGATTATGGCGCACCATGCTTCGAATCATTGCTGATGGGTGTGGTCAAGCAATATGTGAAGCTCGTAACAGCGCAGCAGCCGTGAGCGGCCAGCAATTAAATGGGGATACTCGACAACTCCATAAACACTGCATATTTCAACTTATTTTTCTTTTGTTATTGCTATCAATTCGTAGACAATTTTATTATTTATTTCTTGTTTGTATATGCTGCTTTTCACAGAGCTCATCGCTCATAGCGGCTTGCATGTGTATCCTTTGAGGATTCACGCGGTTTCATGTGTGTGCACGTGTATGTGCTGTGGCTTTGCGTTCGATGGAAAGGGGTAAAACGAGAACGCAACTTAGGGCGTGAAGTCAGACACGAGTTCTAAACGCATAAATAATTACAATGCTCACGTGTTTCCAGGAATTCTAACACAAATTGAGTCCTTAAATGTGCAAGAACGTACGTAGACACACATACAAACAAGCGTATTTAGAGCGCTCGTGTTATATGTACATATAGGTTATATTCGTTTTAATTGATGGCCACCTGACTGCGCGGTGCACTCCTTTTGGTTTCCAGAATGAAACGAGGTGGAGATTTATTTCGGTCACTTCTTAAAGTTACTTAGAAAAAAAGTGGTTTAGTTTGACTATTAATTGTATTCAAAACATTAAAAAAATATGTAAATTACTTTATTTTGATTGTCAAGCTAGTGAATAAATTTCTCAATATAGTAATTTACATATGTCTGATATCATTGGTGTGCATTGCGGCAATATTGCGGGCGGAATTAGTAATCAGTTTTTATACAGAAGGACTATATTGTCATTCTTGACGCCAAACTATGATCAAAAAGGATTCCACAATATTCAAATGTATTGGGAAACTGTACAAAAACTAATAACCAAGCAATACAAACATATGTATATGTATGTACATATATACTTAAGTCGTTACGACCAGTAGAGAAGCCGAACGATGAAGAAAAAAATAATACATAAATTTTTAACACTTTCAAAATAGGCTCCTGAACCAATATAAGCATATCTCCTGTTTAGAGCATCATTCTATATATTACTCATCACCAGTAATAATGCGTTTGATGAATGTAGTCACCTCATATTGTTGTTGTTGTAACGGCAGAATTCTGCCGAGGTGACAGTCCTTGACCCGATAAAATTTCCGGGTCCATTCCGGTAAAGTGGACCCGACTGTTGTGAAAACAGAGTGTGACCTCAACTCATTTGCGTTGGTACCTGTATGGCATAGACATGCTTCATTCCTAACTTTGGGAAGCTCAACTGGTTTTGTGATGCCAACACAACGACTTTCTCGAAATTTTCAAACCGATTGCTATCGTCTATAAAAGAGGTGGATTGACGACTCGCCTGACAAGTTTTCGATGACTTTACGATCTTCGTTGAAGCTTTTGTGTCACTCAAATATATATCTTCGTCATTCGTGATTTGTGACTCCCCAAAACGCTGCTGCAACATTTTCAACGATTCCGAACCCGTAATTCCATTGGAACCAGACAAACACACACTCATTGACATATGGAAATCAAACTTCACACGAACAAAAAAACAATTGTACCAATATAGAAAAAATGCTTTTAGTATGTCCAAAATTCGATTCAATGTAACTAAAATATACAAAAAAAAATAAAAGAAACTTCAAATACATATATATATGTACGTTTCGTCAACAACGATAACTCCTTTTGCATAGATAGTACTTAACTTCTTACATTATTTTGATTACTATCATTTTCCAAAGGAAATATTCACACGCTCTGGATTGTAGCCAAACAGTACTCGCCTTCTTTCGGATGTATGTATGTATTATGTATGTATCTAGGAACGCAGAGATGCAACGCCTTCGACGGAAGTGATCGCATGAGTTCAAACAAATCGTAAGTGCAAAAATTCACACTTTTCCCTTTTCACAAAGTGACGATTGCATGTAATTAATCAAGTAGTTAATGAGTTGCTTTTTTTTTTTGGTCTGAACCGACGCGTAAAAGCATTAATGATACCATACTGTTTTTAGAATTTGGATATGATTAGTGTAAAATTTCAAAAAATTTCTCTTGTTTCTGCTTCAGAATTAATCTGCTGCTCTCATTTTCTTCCACCACTTACCTATGATTATAATTAGAGATGAGATCTATAGATGAGTTCCGCTTTCTTAATGACATTGCATTGTGATGGCCGGATTCTTCTGGGATCGCAGTTATAATCAATTATTCAATCAATCATTATCGAAAAAATTAATATTTTAACACTTTTTAAGATGAATAAATAGAAATAACAGTAATTGTTTTCTCATAAAATCTGAAGGTTCCTTGAAATCTTAAAAAGATTCTGCAATTTTTCAGTCAGTCAGTTATTATAACACAAACTACATACATACATATGTATGTATACAAATTATAAGACCACACTCATTCCAATTGATTGCAGACAATATAAGAGATATTCTTAGTTTTAACTACTTTTGTTCAACTAAATTGATCAGAAATAAGTTTATTCGCCAAAACGGATACTGGAATTTTCTAACGTTAGCGAATTTTCAATTGACAATTAAAAAGTGACAGCTAATTGAATTAGAGCTAACCCAACAAGCAACAAGTTTGGGTGCCCTTCTGGTCAGAGATTATATCTAATAAATTTCTAAATATGTATTTAAGGTTGATTTATATTTCTAATAAATAAACGTAATTTTATTTAAAGTATTTTAAACAATTATTCATTTTATAAATAGGTATGTATATAAAAACGATTTATCAACGTTTAATTTTTACTTGAAGCATTGCATCGCTGAAAATATACAGTATGTTCAATCAAATCCATCGCTTGCGCTGCCAAAACTGTCAAAACTAATTTGTTTTTAGCCGCCGCATGCGTGGACATTTGTGTTCCAAATTGGTTTAGATTTGTGAAGTGCTGGGAAAATGCCGACCATAGGAGTGAAACGAGATCTGCTCTTCGAGCAACTTGGCCAGAAATATAGTAAGTAATTTGCTCAATTGTTACAACTATGTTTGGCTAAATGTAATTGTTCAACACGCTCACAGCTGACGATGAGTTCCAGCAGTTGTGCTTTGCTTTCGGTCTCGAGCTGGATGAAGTGGTTTGTAAATAAATTGCATTTCTATTCATTCAGTCAAATAAAAGTTGTATTTTTATTGATAGACAACGGAGAAACAAATGCTAACCAAGGAACAAGGTGATGTAGCTGCAGTTGCCGATGCCTCTGAAGAGATTATTTACAGAATAGACATTCCAGCAAATCGTTATGACTTGCTGTGCATTGAAGGCTTAGTCACCTCTTTGCTCGTGTTCCAGGGCAAGTAAGTTTAAATTATTCAGCACGAAACCAATAAATACTAATTATATTTATTCTTCAAAGAATAAAGCCACCCAAATTTATTAAGGTGGAACCAGCAAAACGCCAAGTTCTTAAAATTCTACCCGAAACTGCACAAATTCGTCCATTTGCTGTGGCTGCAGTTTTAAGGAACATAACCTTCAACAAAAATGCGTATGACAGTTTCATTGAACTTCAAGATAAATTGCATCAGAATCTTTGTCGCAAACGTTCTCTAGTCGCAATCGGTACTCATGACTTGGATACCGTACAAGGCCCATTTACTTATGAAGCTCGTACGCCGGAGAATATAGAATTTATACCATTGAACCAAACCAAGAAAATGAATGGACTTGAATTGATGGATTTTTACACCAATCATGCACAATTGAAACAATACCTACCAATCATACGCGATTCTCCGGTGTATCCTGTTATTTATGATGCTAACGGTGTAGTATTATCATTGCCACCAATCATCAATGGCGATCATTCAAAGATCACGTTACAAACACGCAACGTTTTCATCGAATGTACCGCAACTGATCTGACCAAAGCGAAAATCGTGCTGGACACCTTAGTGTGCATGTTTTCAGTGCATTGTGATGAGAAGTTCACCGTCGAACCATGTGACGTTCAACAACCCGATGGTACTGTAGTTACTTATCCTCAATTGGAAGTGCGTAAAACCGTGATATCGGCGGAAAAGGCAAACGCTTACATTGGTATACAAGAGGAGCCAGCGAAAATTGCTGACATGCTTACACGCATGTACCTCGAGTCAACGGTTGAGCAAGGAGGCAGCAACATCACCGTGCAAGTGCCACCCACAAGACACGATGTCATGCATGCTTGTGATATTTACGAGGATGTGGCCATTGCATATGGCTATAATAACATTAAAAAATCATTGCCGGCCTTCATGCATATCGCCAAACAATTTCCACTTAACAAATTGACCGAGCAATTGCGCGAGCAAGTGGCACAGGCAGGTTTCACTGAAGCCATTACTTTTACGCTCTGCTCACGTGATGACATCGCACGTAAACTAAACAAATCAATTGATAGCATAGCGGCCGTGCATATTGCCAATCCAAAAACTTTGGAATTCCAAGTTGTGCGCACCACCTTACTGCCAGGCTTACTGAAAACGCTCGTGGCTAATCGTAAAATGCCGCTGCCATTAAAACTCTTCGAGATCACCGATGTGGTGTTGGCTGATGATGATACTGAAGTTGGAGCGCGCAATGAGCGTCGCCTCTGTGCCGTCAACTGTAACAAAACAGCCGGATTTGAGGTGGTACATGGATTGCTGGATCGTGTTATGCAACTGTTGGATGTGCCATGGAAGTCGGGCAATCAAAAACATGGCTACTATCTGCAAGCAACTGATGGTATGTCAAAAGCAATAAATTTATTATATTTTATTAATTTTTATTTTATTTTTTCTTAGATCCCGCCTATTTCCCCGGACGTTGCGCCAACATTTTGCTAAACGGTGTAACCATTGGTCGTATTGGCGTGCTGCATCCCACGGTGCTGCAAGCTTTTGAATTGACCACACCCTGCTCGGCAGTGGAGTTCAATATTGAACCGTTCGTATGACAGCGTTACCCAGAACTATTGAAACCTTCGGTAAAATAAATATACTGCAAGCGCTTTTGACACGGTGTTATGTAATGGACTTTAATCAATAAACCAACGCATTGGCGAGCGTATTTATGAGACAAAAATATTTAATAAAGCTTGAAGCAGACATACTTAAAACGGGTTTTCTTAATTATTGAAGCGTTCAGCTGCCAAATGTTAAAATTTGTATGTGCTTTGTTGTTGTAGCGACAGAAAACATCCCTGAAGTAGATTAAAGGAATGTTGTCGAGTTGACAGTTCTTGCCCGCATAAAAATCCGGGTCCATTCCGGTAAATACATAGACCCGACTGTCGTAGGAACCCCCTACATTTGAAACAAGCTTTATTGGTTTACTTTAATTTTATTTATTTCTTGTTTTTTTGTATGTTCATCAGTATAATCAACGTTATTATCGTCTTATACTGAACATAATTCATATTTTCTGCTTTTTTTGTGTGTGTGTATGTATGTATGTGTTATATAATTCTTGTTGCTGCCAGCTTCAGTTTTTCGCTGCTGCATTTGCTGTTCCGGTTGTGGTAACTGTTCAATTGTTGCATATTTTAAACTGTTTAGTTTAATTATACTTTTATTTTGCTTTTGTTTTCCTTTGTCATTACACCATTTATATATATAGGGATTCATTACTTAATATTTTGTTTTGTTTTATTTTTATTATTTATTTTATTTTTCGCTTTCTTTAATGTACCATTTAGTACCGTCTGTAGCATTGCTAATATAATCAATAATTGTAATTATAATATATTTATGTAATATTTAGTAATTATAATAATAATTCATAGTATTCATTACAAGTATAGCGATAATAATAATAATAATCGTATTCAACGGTAATCATCATTATATTTTATTTTTTTTTTCCAGTTTTTGTTTTTATACTTGTGTGTATAGTAATAATTTGAATATGCTTAGCGCGTAAACAGCAGTTGCAATAATCATTATGTCCGTGAAATTGTCGGGCAACAACAACAGTGCGTCGTTGCATTGATACTCTGCAACAAATTGTATGCATTATTGTTTTGTTTTGCAAATTTACTTTTTTGCCTTCGCTACGTATGTATGCATGTAGTTATGTATACGTGTGTGTTACACATGCGCAGTTTTTTTTTTTATTTAATATGAACTGTTGTTGTTTTTTCTTATTTATTTCTGCTGTGATTTTTAAGTATGAGAATTGGTTATTATTCGTTAGTTGTTCTCCGTTTATTTTGTTGTTGTTGTAATTTTAAACATTAATAAATGTATTTCTTACGGTGCTTTGAAGCCGTTTTATTTTTTGCATTTTTTTACACATTCCTAGCAGTTTTGAATAATAATTATCATATAATGAACCATTTACATATACAATACATATTATGCAAAGTTATATGCATGCATGTTCATAAGTATGTATGTGTTATATAAGTAATTTATGCACGTTGCTTTGCCATTAAATGTAAAAAGCAAGGCGAAATCTGTTGTTTTATAATGTATTAATAGATAACTACATAAATTTTGCTTGTTACAAGTGTGTTGGTGTATGTGACAGAAGCGCGAAAATAGCACAAATTCTTTTTTTTTTTGGTAATTTTTTTTTTCTTCAAAGCGTTGAAAAAATAGAACCAAAATTGCAGCTTTGCATTGCATAATTTGCTCTCTTGTGTGTGCAAGTGACACAAATGTTTTTCTTTTAAATTGTTTTTTTTTTGAAATTTTGGACCTAAATTTTTATTTCTTTTTTAATTCTAATTAAATATTCTGCCAAATATTAATGTTTGAAACTACTCATTCATATTTTCTATATTTTTTGTTCAATTTTTCATTTGCAACTACATTCTTAGCTTTTAATATTACGCCTACGTACACGTAATTAAGCAGCAATTCGTGTATTGCCTGCGTAACGGCATATGTTGTATGTATGCATGCAAGTATGTATGAATTTATGTGTCTAATCCTCTTTAGATTTTCAATAGTAGTATGCAAATTCTTGCAATATAAGTAGATAGGTTAATAGGTATGTATGAATGTATGTAAGTAATGGGTTTGGTTATGTGTATGTATAGAGAGTGATACATTTCATATGGTTTAGTTGGTAGTTAGGAAAAGTAATACCCTAGCTACACAATTTTGTTAAAAGTGTGTGTTTGCATGTGTGTGTGTTTCGCTTAACAGCTTACGTTTGTATGTATGTATGTACGTGTGACTTATACAATTGGACACCTGAAATCAACTCAAATTGGCGTTATTCTGCACTTGTAGTCATAAAAATCACTGAAAACAAAAATACGAACACAAAAACAATAAAATAAAAACCTCTTTTGCTACAAAACTATTTGCAACTGGGTAGAACTAGCACAAAAAACCGTTAAAAAAAAAACAAGAATTTTGTTGTTTTTAAAAATTCGTGGAGCTACAGACCACAAAGAAAAAGTACAAGTCACAAAATTTCAAAAATTCTGCTTAACTCTGCTGCAGTTCCCTCAGTTACAAGCAATTTTTATCGAAGGGACAACTCAGATCGCCTCTATAACAAATAAACAGCAAACTATAGCTACAAATAACCATAAAACTTTCGAAATATTTGCACAATATTATAGCAAAACAGCAAACGACAAAACACACTGTGATACACAGCTCAGACGACATAGACCCTGAACCAATTACGAATCAACTTTGAACACAACACCTCATTTTAAGCAAAAGGTAGGTTAAAAACTGAAAATGTAACCCAAACAACCGCACAGGCACACCAAACATGCCTTGCCACGTAATTGCCAAAACCCCCAAGATGAGACATTTTTGTTGTTGTTTTTTTTTTGTAATTTTCACTTTTTCTGCTTACTTGTTTGTTATTTTCTATAAGAATTTCATCATTTCATGCATACAAATATATAGTTCATATAATAGATAATATAGTTTATAATGTATGTAGGTATAGGCAAAAGTAACTAAAAACTAATAAAAAAAAAATGAAAATTTTACAAGTGCAAACCGATTGTAAATCTACAACATCAGTGCGCATACGCGGCGCTGGCCGATTTACGTGCAACATAAAGATAATAAATGTATGTATGTATGTATGCGTGTATATTATAATAGGGATATATGGAGGTGTGGAGTGGCGCAAAAGTACAAACATCCATCCCCGTTATATACCGGTATACAGTAGTTATTAATAAATGTTGTTGAAGCTTTCGTTTTAATTGAGCGCGTTGCAAACTTTTTCTGCCGCTGTTTGGACTTTTATCGCTTTGCTCGCCTTGTTTTTATTTGTTTCTTGTTGTTGTAGTTGTGTTTTAAGTTCGTTTGTTTTCGTATGCTTCACTTGCATTGCTCGTGCATGGAGCACAAATGAGCGATAAAAGAAATTAATTCAATCAATCGTGTGTTGTTTTATCGGTTTTTTCTTGTTTAGGTAATTAAATTCTCTCCGCAATTGTTGGTTTCTTTTTTTCCATTTTCTTTTTTGTATATAATAATCATTATGTATGTAATTGTTTTTTTGTTTTTTTCTCATTTAATATTTATATTCATTCACTTCTTTTCAGCTTAATCCAAAGATATATACGTATATACGCGTAGGGTAGCTAAGTATGCATGTATGTATATATATAAGGGTATTTTTGAGTGCGTGTATATATGTGTATGTGTGTATATGTTGTTGTAATAGTACATTTTTATTTGTAGTTTATGAACTGCCGCTTATTTTACGCCTTCTCCTTGTGGCCGCGCCGCTTAAACTGCTGGCAACCAATTTCCAATAACATTTTTTGTCGATATTCATTTCAAAATTTTTGTCGATAATTTCGCACCATCCTGCTGCTGCTGCTTTTGTTGCTGTTGTTGTTGTTTTTGATGGTGGTGTGCGGATTGTTGTTGCTGTAGTTGAGTACTGAAGCATCAATTGGACCAATTTTGCCACATCTGTAAGCGAAAAAAGAAAAGCGTATAAATAAAATCAAATTACTAAAATGAACAGCTGATTTTGTGACCAGGGTTGCAAATAAGGAAATGAATGAACTTTAAATTATAATTTTTGATTATTTTATTGTGGCGAAAATCGGAATTAAAAATATTTTTTAAATACGGATTCTAAAATATTGGACCGAAAAATTAAAAATTAATTTCTAATACCGAAGTCAAAATAAAAAGCTTTTAATCACAAGTTTATAATTGACGATTTTAAAAATGCGTGTTCTACATTTTTGAACTTATACTATGTTCAGACCGACACTTAATCACACGATTTCGGCTGTCGAATGGATTATCCCACTAATCTTAAAAATTTATCAAGATTTCGCCATACAAAAATGACAGTTCCTAATCATTTCATTGAAATGATCTGAAACTGATCCACGCTAAATCTCTCCGTGCGACTCTGATTTTGCGCAATCTACTTGGGAGCACTGGAAATCTGTTACATTATCACAGCTGATGTGGACACTACAAAGGGAAAAAATGTAAACAAACCATTTTTTTTTTAAGCAATGAATCTAATTTTACCTGAAAATCTACTTAACAAACGAAAAAATGCATCCATTATTTCTATTATTTGGAAAATATAAAAAGAAGACGGCTTTTATTTCAAAATACTATGTGACAATCTTTTCTTTTGATAAATATTAAGCGATGTGACTTCATGAATGACAATAACAGCTGTTCTTTGATCTTTCTAACGGCAGTGAGAACACTTTTGGATTATTAAATGCTTAAATGTAATCTAATCGTTTAAATTTTCGGTCTGAACATAGTATAAGGCTCGCACAAAGCCACAATATAAAATGGTTTCGTTGTTGTTATTATA
The DNA here is from genome assembly GCA_037783105.1 of Bactrocera zonata. NCBI lineage: Eukaryota > Metazoa > Arthropoda > Insecta > Diptera > Tephritidae > Bactrocera > Bactrocera zonata. The sequence goes on from JBAWJQ010006416.1 coordinate 78,408, forward strand.
GCGGCAGATAACATTTCTGAAGTAATTTCGAGGAATGGTGCCGAGTTGACATTGCTTGACCGGTTAAAAAACCGGGTCTGTTCTGGTTACTTAGACTTGACGATGCTCTTGAGCAGTGAACGGCAAACTTACACATTCAAACGATTTTATTTTATCGATTTTTAATACTGACTTTACAATTTAAAATTAAAATTTTAATTAAATTTAATTTTTGAAACCAATAATTTCAAATTAGAATTAAAAAGTCGCAAGCTACTCTGTACTAATGAAATGAAATATATTCATTGCATATATAGATTTATTTTTCATTGCCTTTTTTATCTAAATTTAATAGCTCACCTGCTTGTCGTGGTCCCACATTTCCAATTTGTCAACGTGCCCCATTTCTGCGCCTTGACCCATATACGGGTAGCCATAGGGTGGCATTAGGTTCATCGCTGTATTCTGTTGCAAATTATGTGGTGCCATCGAGTTGTGATAATCGAGAGGCATCTGTGGATCGAAAAGAATACGAAAATATGTCACTCACGTTGACCATAATCCACAAAAGTGATATGCTTACGTGAAATTGATCCTGCTGATGATGATAGTCGCCAGGTCCACCCATGCCACCCAGAGCACCGCCAGCTGCTGCGCCACCATAGAAGCGATATTGCTGCTTCATCCAGTTTGAATGTTGTTGCACCTGCTGTGGTGGTGCCGCTTGCTGCGGTTTGTCCATCATCCAAGGGCCGTGCATTAGGCCAGCAACAGCTCCGGGCATTCCGGAACCGCCCCCCATGCCATCGTCCATACCGGGGCCCGGCATGCCACCACCGCCGCCCATATTCATTGGATAGTTGTTGCATTTCCATGAGGCGCGTTCGGTGCCGATAGGTCGTGGCATTTTGCGCATATCCTCTTGCTGCTGCTGAGCGACATGTTGTTGTAGCAGATTGCCGCTGACTGCGGCGGCTTGATTAGGTGACATTGCTGCCGGGGAATTATTTCCTGCTCCACCCAGACCACCATTCTCCAAATTCAACACATCCATATAGCCTCCATACCAACGTTGAGCGGCGGCATTTGGCCCCGGTGGGCCATTTTGTGGTTGAGACTGTGCACGTGCACCAGGCGCTAGATTTGCACCCGGTGCCATTGATTTGCCTGTTGGGAAATTAGGATTTGCCGGTGGAGGCGGTGGCGGTTGATGTTGTTGGTATATGCCACCGCCCAATAATGGCTGTTGCTGTGGTGGTTGCCCGATTGGCGCTGGTGGCATCGAACCCATATTGCCTACACCGCCACCGGGTGCACCGAATGTCGAATTACGTAGATTAAGTCGTGATAGTGGGTGATTGCCATTGCCACCGACGCCACCCATATTGCCATGCATTTGCATACCGTAAGGAGGTGGCATTTTCACGTGATGCGGCATACCTGCATTGCCAGCGACGTTCATTGGTTCAAAGAAACGATTCAACGGCGGTTCACCAATAGCACCGGGTGGTCCATTGTTGTTGTTACGCGCCGAGTGATTGGGACCGATCGGACCGAAGTTCATGGTGGGCGGTTGTGTGCTAACCGCACTGCCCTCTAGTGTGCCAACATTCGATGAAGGTGGCGTATGAGAGGCGTTACCTACACCTGACCGTTGTTGTTGGTTATTGTTGTTGTTTGGTGGCGGACGTTGTATAGCCAGACCACTGGCGGGCAAATTCGATGAGGCATTGTTATTTGAGCTCATAGAGGTGTTCACTACCGGTGGCTGGCCGATCGGTGCTGGTGGTTTAATAACACCGGGTGACATGTGTGTCTCGCTGCCATTAACTCCACTGTTTGCGCTAGATAGTTGCATTTCTTTGGCTGCGGCGACGGCAGCAGTGCCATTACCACCGGCCAAACTGACACCCATATCAACGCGTTCGCCTATATTTGTTGTTGTAATCGTGGTACTGTCACCACTTGTCGCTACCGAAGACGCAGTATTAATGCCGGGTGAAGAGCCCGCAGTCGAGGTGTCACCACCTGCTTTACTGGTCGCAATTTTGCGGTTATGCGTTTGTGGTATAGGGTTGCCAACACTGTCTATCAGTACCATACCAATCGGTGCAGACATCATATTGCTGCTGGGCGGAGAAGTCGAGTGATTCGATGAGGCCTTAGAACTTCCACCTACTGGTGAATTAAGAATATTGCGATTATAACCTGGCGCCTTTGAGGCATCCGCTTTGGGTAGCGAATCACTAACGAGTGCCGATGGTGAATTATACATTTGCACATTATCACCCCACTGCGCTGTATAGTTAAAGAAAAGCGTGTATTCGTTGCTGATTTTTGAAGCGAGCTGTGAGCCGAAGCTGCCAGCTGTTGTTGCATTGTTAAGTCCGTCAGGGTTGCCAGTGGCTGTCGATTCAGCACAGTTAATGACAAGTTGTTGTTGCTGTTGCTGAATATCCGTAGCAGTTCCAACTGTAGGATGTACTGCAGCGGCGGATCCCGGAGATCCGCTGTTCTGTTGCTGGCTCTGAATCTGCTGCATTTGTGAGACTTGCTGTTGCTGCTGTGCTGATGAAGCCGAAGCGGCAGTTACTGGTGAGCCTTGGTTACGCTTATTTGGCGGTCCGATTGGTGTGACGGCACGTGTGCCGGGTGCAGCGGCAAATGTTGCTGCTGTAGTCGATGTAGTTGTTGCAGTTGTTGTGCCTGACGTGAGTGTTGCTGTTGATGTTGTTGTAACAGAATGCGCGGTCGATACTGCGGAAGCTGCAGAAGCGGCGGCAGCGGCAGCAGCTGCAGCAGCCGCAGCATTCACAGCAGCGACTTCGGCTGGATTAAAAACGCCAATGGGGCCAGCCAACGCATTATTGGCGCTGTTGTTATTTTGATTGTTGCTACCTACACTACCGCCTAGCTGTGGCACTGAGGCGGCGCTGCTAGGAACAGGTTTACCGCGTCCGTAAGGTGCAGTTGCGCCTATACGTCCAGTGCTCAGGCCATCACCGACTTTTTTCGATGGTGAGTTATGAGACATGTGCGCAGAAGTAGTACTTCCGCCCAATTTAGCAGCGAATGTCTGTGTATTGATAATGGTGTTATTGCCCCTCTCGCCATTGCCCGAATGTTGTTGTTTGCCTGAGTTGCTAGCTTTCTGCGCATGTGTAGCACTACTACCGTTATTGTTATGAGAGGAACTAGCCGACTTGTTATTGGCTGCGTCTTGAGATTTCAACTTCTGTGACGTGATTGTGGACTGCGACTGGCTGCCGCGATTACCCGGTTGTTGTTGTAGGAAAGCCGTTTTGCCTGCTTGCGAGCGCACAGCGTTGGACTTGCCACTGCCACCAGTGGACTGCGATTTACCACCCTTTGAGCTACCAGCAGCGGAGCCCTTAGAACTAGCACCGGTATTACCACCAACTCCTGAGCCGTTGTTATTGGCTGACTGGGGACAGCCATTGCCGGCGTTGTTAGTTGTGTGTGTAGCCGATACCGATGCCGATGATGATGTGGAGGAAGCCGAGGAGGACTGTCCTGCTGATGCCGCTGTTTTGTTGTCCCAAGTGCCTACACTTAAGGGCAGAGACGACGCCTTTATGCTGGTGTTTATGCGTGGCAACATCTGCAGTATGTCTACGTCGGGATCCTTGATGAGTGCCAAGATAAGCATGTGTGCCTGCTTAGTGGCATCGGTTTGTCCTTTAATGGTAATGCTGCGTTCTGATTGGTTCTTGCCTTGTTTCTCAACCTCGATATGAGCGCCCGTGGTTGCGCGTATTGCGTTAATGTTGCTGCCGGCACGGCCAATAACACGCGAAATCGCGTTCACAGGCACTTGCACTTTCTTACATGTCATTTCAGTGGCAGTTGTAGGAGCAGTTGCGCTGGCACCTCCTGTAGCGCCACTGGCATTGCCACTTGCAGCGGCGCTGGGCACGCCTGCCGATGTGGACGAAGCACTGGTCGAAGCGCTGGTCGTGGATGAAGTAGTGCTACTTTGTTGGGTGGAACTCTTACGCACCACCTCTTTCCAGCCATCCTCGCCACGTTTGGGTGGTGTCGATTTGTGCTGTGTGGTACCGCCAACGGCCAAGTGATCTTCATGCTTTCCAGATTTGGCCTCTTCATTAAGAAGAGCAACGCTACTTTTCATGAGGCAACGCGAAGCTGAGAAAATTAGTGACTTCCGCGTAGTTGAGATGCCAGTACTAGCGGGGATAGGGATGCCATTCTTTGCTGCATGCGCGGCATAATTTGGATCTATAGACTTATCCGCAAGGTACATTGCATGTAAATCCTGTTCACGTTGCGATTGGCGACCACTGCTAGTTAGTTGGCTTTCTTTCGGCGCAAGATTCTCTTTCTCGCGTTGTTTGTTCGTGTCGCGTTTTTTGCTCGCCTCTTCCTTCCGAGCGCTGAGCTGCTGACTTTCGATCTTTTTGATGGCTCCAGTTGATGTGCTGGTCGACTTTGCTGCGCTATGTGTATTCGTTGGCTCGGCTGCTTGTGCGCCGGACTTTTTTGCACCGGCACCATTACTTTTTGCCGGAGTTTGCTCATGTTCTCTATCTGTTTGTTTTTTGGCAGAGGCGGCTTGTTTGCCCACATTTCTGCTTGACTGCGCTGGTGTGTCTTCGGTTGGAGCAGCATTGGATTGATGCTGTGCGCTGTTGTTTTCCTTGCTGTTATTACTTGGTGATGCATTCTTCTTTTTCTTGTTATTTTTACCGTTTTTGCCATTTTTATCGGCCTCACGCTGCTGAGCGTTGTTATTGCTGTTACCAACATTAACTGTTTTTATTTCGGCACTCGAGCATGAGCCTTGATCGATGCCGGAATCGCCCTCTTCGCGGTAGTTCGGTACATTTTGATTATCGTCATCATCTTCAAGCCCATTCTCCTCACGATCGCTGTCATCGTCTTGATCCGAGTCCTTTTCGTCGGCGTCATTTGAGCCAGATATTTCACTGCCGCCGGTGGCGCCCTCCATTTGGCGTCGCTTCTCCTCTTTCTTTTCCAACTTCTTCTTCTTTTTACGCTCGCGGCGACGCGCTGCAGCGGCTTTACGGCTCTCTTCACGTGTACGCTCATTATCCAATTCCTTGAGTAGTATGGAAGCATTTTCATTTGCTTTTACAGCCTGTGCCTCCTTGGCAGAACGTATGAATTTCATGCAATCGTGGCATTTCTCAGACAATTCCTTATCACTGATGGTACTAATGAAGCGACTCATCTCCTGATCAGAGGGAAACTGTGTCACGAATTGTACCATCCATTTCACGGTCTTGGTGTGACCCTTACGGAAGGCAGCCATCAGACATGATACACGACGATTGTCTTGCGAATCAATGTCGGCATTATGATTATATAATATCTCTACGACGCTCAAGTGGCCACCATGTGCTGCCAGCCAAAGTGGTGAATTGCCTTTTTTATTTTTCACCTCGACGGCGGCGTTACGTGCCAACAGTAACTCGACAAATTTCAAGTGACCCTTGTCAGCTGCAATAGTGAGTGCGGTGTCACGTGATGTCGGTACAGGTGCTGCGTTCACATCGGCACCCTTGTCCAACAGTACACGTCCTACATCAATATAACCACCCGAAGCCGCTTCCATTAGTGGTGTAAGTCCGGTTTTAGCGCGGTGCTCAACGTTCGCCTTACGATCCAATAGCAAACTGACCACTTCGTGGCGACCTTGGAAGCATGCGAGCGTTAAAGCAGTGTTGCGGTTAGTCTCAATTTGCGCATTTATATCAGAGCCCTGATCCAAGAGCAATTTAACGGCGGCGGTATGACCATTCATAGCGGCCAACATCAACGGTGAAATACCCAATTTGCTGCCAGTGCGTGAATTTATCTCTGCGCCATGATTCAATAACAATTTTATAATATTCACATAGCCACCGCTGGCTGCCAAACTAAGTGGCGTATAGTCGGATACGTTACGATGCTCCTTGTTGGCATTGTGTTTCAGCAAGAGTTCTACCACTTCATAACGACCACCCGAACAGGCCAACGAAAGTGGAGTGTCCTTGGTGCGTTCCGATTGTGCTTCTAATTCGGCGCCATGCTTTAACAGTATCTCGACAACCTTCTCATGACCCGCTGTGGCGGCCAATATTAACGGTGTAAAGCCTTTCTTGTCGCGATGCTCGATGTTGGCATTACGATTCAGTAATAGTTGAACGAGCTCTTCATGGCCGCCGGCACAAGCCAAAGTTAGTGCGGTGTCATGATTGGAGTCAGTTTCCGAATCGACATCGATAGTCTTGTCGGGTGTAGTAGTGGCAACGGTTTGTTGATATTGTTGTTGATTCGTGGTATTCGCTGGAGGGAAGAAAAATAAAAATTGGACATGGAATGTGTTTGTCAAATTATAGATATGAAGACGGAGCCTCAAGAAATCGGATCACGATAAAAATAAATAAGATAATTAAATTCGTTAGCGTTCAGGTTACAACAACGTACTGCATAAATTCGATAAGGTTTTTTAAGTCTCGAGTGTTGGATCAAACTGAATTTTGTAAGTTATAATCTATATACATATATTGACGACACGAAATCTGTGTATACTTAAAGTAAAATAGCTTAACAACCTTTCCTAAACACTCACCTTGACTGCCTGCTGGTGTTTGACGCAGCGCTGCATAACGATTACGCTCCTTACGGGACTGTTTGTCAATCGCTTTCTTTGCGATGCCGCCCGAGATTTTCGTCGATGTTATTATAGGTGGTTCGGGCAGTTGTTGTGCTGCCGCTGCGGCAGCTGCAGCCATTTGCTGTTGTTGCGTTGAGAGTGTGCAAACGCCGAGTCCAACATCATTCGTTAGTGGTGAGATAGTGGCATGGAATTGTGTACATCCTCGTGCTGCAGTAGGTGAGGCATTGCTGAAAGGGGCAACGACTGGCGGTTGCGTTTGTGTGGCAACTTGTACCTGTGGAAAATAAATAATTAAATTAAATGAATAAATATTCGCAACAAAGAATCTTGGATATACTGATTTGGCGACATTCTTTGGTGGGATATACATATATATATCATTTCGTTACATACATCTCGCCATGATGAAAAACAACGTCTATATATCTACTATATAACGGTATTATGCAGAAAATAGAGCAATGAAATAACTGGTAAAAAAAAGGCGACAAAGACGTCATATCTCAGGCGCATGAAAAAATGGCGGTACGCTCTCGATTCTTTCTAACCATAGAACGACGGTTGTTATTTTAGCGGCTGAAAACATTTCTGAAGTAATGTGGAGGAATGCTGTCGGTTTGACAATCCTTGATCACATAAAAAAACCGGGTCTGTTCCAGTTTCGGAGACCCGACATTCGGATTTGGATGGAACGACGGTCTGTCAGTGTATATGTGAACTAGTTCTATTTTTGAGATATCAATCTGAAATTTTGCACATATCCATTTCTCAACAAGAAGCTGCTCATTTATCGGAACCGCTTATATAGAACCTTTAACGAACAAAACGATCTAATACACGTCCGTATATGGAGAACTTTTTTCATTTTACAAGATATCTGCAGGAAATGCGGAATGGATTATTGTTCAAGTTTGCAGTACAAACTACGAGTTCTGAACGGACTACTAAATGATGTAGCTGCACTACAAACTGATCAATCGAAATCGGTCATACCTTCTATGGAGAAATTCACAAAATTTGCCATGGATTATTACCCAACTCTTACGCCGAAAATATTGTTCAGATCGGTCTATTGAAATAAAGTCCTTGTACGATTTTTTTTATCTTCGGACCATTCACACTTTAAGAAATGCAACTGGTAAGGGTAGTCTAACTAGTCGGAGCAGCTGAAGTTAACTTTTTTCGCATTTTCTTTCATTGCTTTTCAATTTCAAACTTTTTTACCTGTTGCTGCTGCTGTTGTTGTTGTTGTTGCTGTTGACGTTGCTGCAACTGTTGTTGTTGTTGCTGCAATAATAACTGCTGTTGTTGAAGATGTTGTTGTTTCTGTTTGAGGACTTGCTGATGCAAAGCATGTTGCTGCAGGAGCAGATTACTCTGCGCTACCTGATCGAGTGTTGTAGGTTGCTGTTGTTGCTGCTGTTGTTGTTGCTGCTGTTGCTGCATTAAACTTTCGGCCTGCTGCGAGAATTCATGCATCAGTTGTTGTTTTTGATTATCTGGCAACTCTTGCAACTGCAAATGCTGCAACTGTTGTGCCGCATCGTGCACATCCTGCTGCTGTTGCTGGTGTTGATGCTGCTGCTGCTGCTGCACGGACGGTGGCAGCTGGAACAGCAACTGCAACGATTGAGCCGACTTGTCGCCACTCTCCACATTGAAGACGTAATTGGCTGCGGCGGCGGCGGCTGCCTGCTGTTGTTGTTGTTGTTGTTGTTGTTGCTGTTTCTGTTGCGGTTGTTGCTGCTGCTGCTGCTGTTGTTGTTGAGCTGATTGGCCGCACAAGCCGCCAATGCTTTGCGCAATCGATCGCTTGAGCGATCCTGCTGCAATTGCTGGATCATATGCAACTGGCGCTGCTTTAGTTCTTCCTCATCTTCTTGCAGTATAAGTTGCTGGTGTTGTTGTAGTTGTTGATGCGGCTGTTGTAGCAGAAAATCACCTTGATGTGGCAGTGTCTGTTGCATTTGCTGATGCTGCGCAGCTGCGGCGGCATCATCTGACGGAAGCGGCAAAAACGAGAAAGTCTGGTGGTGTTGATGCTGCTGCGTTGTACACAAAAAAAGTATGCAATTATTATTATTATTAACTAAATGAACTGAGAGACGTTTCAAGATCAGTAGGGGAATTGTTCCAATTAGAGAGTTTACATAAGTTTTTTTTTGGTTTTGATTTTAATTTCGCTTTTTGAAGGGGTTATGAGTTGAACATGCCAATATTTTGGCAATTTAGGCCTGTGCAGGGGTGGGTGTTTGTGTATAGGTGTATGGAAGGGAGTTCGAAAATGATTAAAAAGGGGCATACCTGCATTTGCTCCCCCATTTGCAGCTCATGCTGATATTCGAGAAGCATTTGATTAGTTGCCTGACGTTGTTGCTGCTGCTGTTGGTCTTCGGCCGAGAGCAGCGCCTGCTGATGCGTCGCCATCAAGTGATCCTGGCCGGTCCACTTCGGCGTCGGCATCCAGTTGCTGCTAAAGCGGTTCTTGCATATTGAATTCAGGTCGCCCAGTTCGGCACAATTATGCAGCTCCTAAATAGATAACAACAATGACAAAGAATAATCTACGTAACAACAACATCAACAGCAACAGCAACGTGATTGTGAACCAAAAAGAAAGTTTGCTCCAATAGAAAAATCATAAAATATTTTATTTTTCAATGCAATTTTACTATTCTCAAGCAAAAGCGGGGGTCAAGAGTATTAATTTTGGATAAGTAGGAAGGACAAATTATAAATATAAAATAAATAGCCAAACAACCAAAAAAAAAAATCATAAATAAAAATAAATAGATATTTTAAAATTATTACGAATCTCATATAAAAAATAATAAAATATTAATACGAGGGAATAGTTAGGTTGATAAACTATATATGTATATTCTATAAAGCTTTAGTAATTCGTTATCATTGGTGTAAAAAATTAATTTATATAAATATATAACAATAAAAAAATATATATATATAAAAATAAAAATTAAAAAAAAATATATAAAAAAAGGAAAATTACAAAATAATAATACTACATAATAGTAAGCTTGATAAATTATCTCTGTGAAGCTTTAGTAATGCTCCGTATCACTTGTGTATAAAAAATCAATACACGGTGTAAGTTTTAAAATTGTTTCTAAGAGTTGTAAAAGGTAAAAACAAAAATTTAAACGTCTTATGTAACATTGCCACACTTCTAACGGCAATATTTATTATCATCAAGCAACCAACACGCCAGTCATTGACAGTTTCACCAAATTATTGAAGGCAATCTTAACCCAATAATAACGAAATCAATGCTTTTTGCAATATAAAATTATACAAAAATTATTTTGACCAACCTGCAACGAAGGATCATTTTGGAATATTTGCAATATATCATCCATATCGCCGGGAATATCGCCAGGGAATTGGTCAAAGCTCTCCAATGCTGGATACATGCCTGTAGCGGTTATGACGCCAGCAGCTGTGGCACCATCGACATCTACACAAACAGAAAAATAATTTTCAACTCAAATTTTCACCTAAAGTTGACACTCAATAACTTCAATACTTACCATGCCCGACCACCTTGACAGCATTGGCAATGTCAGCGGCTGCAGCGGCAGCATTTGCAACATCGGCTGCTGCGGCGGCAGCTGCTGCTGCAGTGCATTGCTGCAAGGTGCTGAACGCTGCGCTGCCCGAAGCTGTTTTGAAATTAGCAATCGGCGGAAAGACGTGCACCAAATCTGTTGGAAAATCTTGACGAAAATCACAAAGTGCCTGAGACAATTCGTCGCTTTTGTAGGCGACATTCGAAAGTATTAAATTCTCAAGCGCTTGCGGTTGGCGATGTGCGCTCTTGGCACGTTTCGCGTTGCTTAATGCCATGTCATCGTCGTCCTCATCATCCTCATCGTCTTCTTCATCCTCTTCCTCATCTTCTTCATCTTCTTCGCCACCAATCACATGCTTCCTTATCTCTATACTCTCGTCATCGTGCAATGTCATAGTCATATCAATATCTTCCTCACAATTGCCATCCACTTCTCCTTCTAATTCTTCATCCTCTCCATCTTCTTCATCATCTTCGAGCACTTCTTCAATATCATCACCTTCCCCATCTTCTTCACCATCCGCCTCACCGCCTTCATCGTAAGCATGTTGCTCTAACATATCATGCGCTGCAGCTGACTGATCGGCTTCAACAGTGGCATCTTCATCGTCTTCAGCTTCGCCATATTCGTCCATGTGCAATGCATTTTCATCAGCATTGTTTGCATCACCGGACATGGCAACATGCTCGAGCAGCATATTGGGTGCGGCAGCTGCTGCAGCGGTGACCAACGTTGCAAGATTCTTCATTTCGGCAACGCTCTCGCCATCCGGCTCGACATCCAATTCCACTTCCTCCTCCAACACAGCAATGCCATCTTCGCTGTAGATTTCCTGTTGTTGCTGTTTATTATCTGGCAGTGGTGGTGGTGGCGTCTCGGTTGGTGACTTCGGTTGGTCATCGAAGAAGCGTGGCATATCGTACAACTGGTAACGTTCCTTCAAATACTCTTGCTGTTCGGCGGCGCTCATACCGCAGACGGTTGCCAACGCGGCTGACGCAGCATCATCGCCCACATTGCGCGATTGCATTGCTTGGAAAGCTTGCAATATAGTGGAGGTAACCTCATGCTGCTGCTGCTGCTGCTGCTGTTGCTGTTGTTGTTGATGTTGGTGGTGATCCTCGGCGCTGATAGCTGGCATGTGCAGTTGTTCTTGCATAAACGTTGCGGCTGTGACTGCCGCATTGGAAGGAGACGCCAAGGGAGAAGCTGGAGAGTTGTTCAATGCAATCGCGTTATCGCTACCACCACTCAAATCTAAACCGCTTGACAGTTGTTGTTGTTGTTGTTGCTGCTGTTGTTGTTGTTGTTGTTGTTGTTGTTGCTGCTGCTGTTGTTGTTGTGCGGCAAACGCCATTTGTGTCATGATAACCTGCTTTGTCTGCAGGCTCGGTTTGATTTCGTTGGTTAGAAGTAACGGCTGTGAATTGGTACAAGCGTTGAGGTTAAGGTAAATGAATGCACCGAGTATTCGGAAATTTTAAATAAACACAAACAAAGCTATAATTGGTTTGCACTTCAGTGGAGCTTTTGGTATTAAATATAGGTGAGCTCGGATCTAATTTCAGACATATGTAGTACATACAAAACATAACCTCAATTCTAACAATTAGTCTAATTAAAAGTAAATATAATGTTCATAATATTTTCACTATAGCATATATCCGCAATTCAAACTGAACGAACAAAATCGAGATAAAGATTTTTATAACCTCTTCTATGCTAAGGAAATCACCAGTGAAAGGTATTTTAGTATCAGTGCAGTACGAAGTTTTTTTTTATTAATTTAGCTCTATTTATCATATACAGTAAAGCATGCTTACCAATTTATTGTAAATGGATACCATCTGGTTTTGTTGTAGTACAGGCGATTGCGGAAATACAGTTTTACGGAATTTGTTATCCTTTTTCGATACAGGCTTAGCTTTTGGTCGATCACTTATAGCTGTGCTCTGCGACACTTCCGATGGAGTTGTGATTTGGGTGCTCTTTTGATTCAAATTGTTATTGGTATTTTTATTGGTAAAATTGCGATTATTTTGTATACTGTTTACTGCTGACATAGCCTCCAAAGCGGCAACAGCTAGACCACTATTTTTGTATTGCTGTGTGTTCAGCATAGTTTTAGTTGGATCCTGTTGCAATTGCTGCTGTTGTTGTTGGTGTTGACGTAGTTCTGTTGCTGCATCGGCAACAGCGCTGGCATCCAGCAATTCAATCATCATATTATCCGATGGCATGTTAAGCATTTGTTGAGATTGAGCGCCGTTGCCGGCATTGCCAGTTAGGAAAATCGAAGTCATTTCGTTATCGCCCAAAGCACTAACACCTGCACATTACCATTAGTGAAATATAAATAAAATACATAAATACAATAAAGTTCATATAAGGCAGCGGGCATAAGACAACTTACCCGAAGCAGCATTGCTAGCCATGGCCTCAACGCCCTCGACACCAGTCAAGTCCATATAATTAACAGGTGGCAATGCATTTGCCGTTACAACCGACTTGTTCTCAATACCAATCTATAAGATTTGGGAATAATATTTTCGAAAAGATTTTCATTTATATTAAATTTTATTTAATTTCAAGTAATACCTTGTGGAATTCGGGTTTGAAGAAGCAACGACGCATGAAGCAACGGTTTTGTTGTCCATCTGCGTCACTACCAACTGCTACAATGGAGCCACCACTTCCGTCATCGCCCAGTGGTTGCGAGCGCACCTCGTTCGGCTGCTGTTCCTGCTGCTGCTGCATTTGCTCCAGCTGCTGTTGGTGTTGCTGCTGTTCAAGTGCGATATTAGCCAAATTGGGCGTTGGTAGGTTAAGCTCGAAAGGCGCTGGTGGCTGGCGATTCTTACGCGATGCATTGCTACTCTTCGACTTCATTGTGGGCTGCACTGAATGCTGTTGCAACTGTGGTTGCAATTGAAATTGTGGTTGTTGCAGCGATTGTTGTTGTGTAACAACACCGCCCACTGGTGGAGCTGGCGGTGCCTTTTGTGGCGGTGTCAAAGCATTTATGTGCGTCATGTCCAGTTCGAAATGTTTACGCTGCGCATTGTTACTGTGACCGGGTAGAGGTGGTTGCTGTTGTTGTTGTTGTTGTTGTTGCTTGCTGCTGCTGCTGTTCTGGTTGCGAGAGTTGCTCACGGCCCAATGTGAGGCCCTGTTCGAAACCGGTTTGCAAATGAAAGAGGCGCGACTTGGCAATTAAAGCCTCCTGCTGCTGTGCGCTTAACGAGTTGATGTCGATGGCAGCGAACTCCTCGCTATTTGCATCACCGGACGAATTTAATGGCAAATGTTCTTCGGTGTAGGCGACAGCTGTGACAACATTGTTGTTGTTCGTGCCGTTGGCGGTGGTCATTGTATTGGCGCTGAATTGTTGCTGATGAAATTGCTGTTGTTGATTCGAAACACGCATCGCTTCGGACACCTGTAAACCGGGCGGAGCACTCAACTGCTGCAATTGTTGTTGCAATTGTTTGTGTTGTTGCGGATTTACGAAGCGTAAGGTGTTATTTATATTCACTTGACCGGCGGCAGTGGCAGCATTGGCCGCGGCTGCTGCAGCTGCTGCTGCCGACTGCAATTCGTTCTGGTGATTTTGCACGAATAACGGATATTTGAAGAGTAATTCCACACAGCGCGTGTGTCCACCTTTAGCGGCCTCAATCAACATGGTGCTGTTGTCTTTTAACTTATGAAAAGGATCAGCGCCACTCTTCAGCAATAACTCGACTACGGCCTGATGGCCTCCCGCACAGGCTAAGGAAAGTGGTGTATGGTCGTTGCTGCTGCTCGGCTTATTAACATCAGCGCCTTTTTGTATAAGGTATTTTACAGTACATAAGTGACCGGCACGGCTTGCCTTCATTAGCGGTGTACGACCGCCTTCGGATTCGTGCTCTAGTTCGGCGCCATAGCTTAATAACACCTCGGCTGCGTCTGTGTGTCCATTTTCGCAGGCATGTGTTAGTGCCGTGTCACCCGTCTGTGTGACTGCATGGACATTAGCCTTATTTTGCAGTAGGTAGCGTACCAAATCGGTGTGACCCTCTTGCGCTGCTTCCATTAGCGGAGTGGAAGCACCCAGTTCAATGTTTGCTCCTTCTTTAATTAGAAATTCGACAACCTCACTGAAGCCTCCACAACAAGCGAGTGTAAGTGCGGTCTCTTGAGTCTCCTCTGTGGTGGCATTGATCTCTGCGCCTTTGCTCAAGAGCAGTGCAACCATATCTTCATGACCCTCTCGTGCAGCCTCCATAAGTGGTGTATAGCCTTCGTCGTTTACCTCCTCAATGTTAGCGCCACGTTCGATTAGTAAAGTGGCCAATTCGACGTGACCGCCACAAGCAGCTAAAGTCAATGGAGACTCAAACGAATCGGTTGGCATATTCACTTGGGCTCCCGAATCCAAAAGCAGACGCGCTACTTCGACATGACCATCCATTGATGCTTCCATAAGAGCGGTGTGCATTTCGTCGGTCTTGTGTTCCTGATCAGCGCCAGCTTGTAATAGAAAACGCACCATATTCAGGTGACCCTTGTAACAAGCCAGCGTTAGTGCGCTTTCTTTGAATTCGTTCGAGTGTGTATTAATACCAGCACCATGATCCAAAAGTACCTATAAATAGTATGATTGTTTTTTTAAGTTTTGACAATTGAAATTAATCATCACAAATATTATTGCTTCCAACATCAAATAAGATCAAAATAGTTCATTGACTCCCTTTGCACTGAGCCCAATTCGCAATTTTTGATTTGTAACTCAATCTCAAAAGAGAAAGGGTCAGTGATAAAGCATAGATAACTTGTCTCAAATCTCGGATTATCATCATTTGCTCTTAACATAAATTATGTGTTATTGCTTAGACCTGGACGCTTACCTTAGCCACTTCAACATGACCGGCTGATGCTGCTTCCATTAATGGTGTATGTCCATTTTCGTTTTGTTCCTCCACATTCGCACCATGCTTTAGTAGCTCTTTAACTACTTCCACATGACCACCGGCACAAGCGAACATTAACGGTGTATTTCCAGTGGCGCAATGGGCATTCACATCAGCATTGTGACTTATCAGTAGTTTGACGATTTCTACATGACCAGCGGACGCTGCCTCCATTAAAGGGGTGCAATCCTTTTGGCCCTTGTCTTCTACTTGAGCTGCCTGCATGGCGAGTAGGACTTGCGCCAGCTCGTAATAACCAGCTGAGCAGGCCATCGAGAGTAAGGATTCGCCGTCGTCAGTGGATTCGCTAATGTTCATAGTATTTTTACTTAGCAATCGGCGAACGGTCGGAACGTCGTTGTCGGTGCAGGCGGCAATAAGAGTTTGGGAGAAAATTCTGCAAAAGGAATGTTTATATTGACTTTCAAAAGATTTTATGGATATGAAAATTAAACATACGTTTTTTCGCGTGGAGTGTTGCCGCTTCGCATTTTGGTCAAAGCCTGTTTAGTCTCATCGATGGCATGGGTAGCATGACGTAACACAGGTGGCTTCTCACCTAAAATATTTCAAAACAATATATATATATAATGTCGGTCAATCTCTCTTCGTTTACCTTCGTAGTGTGCGCAGTTATTACCTTCCAGCAAAAAATCGCCAGTCGTTTCATTCGGATCCTGAATTTCTTCGTCTTCATCCTCCTCTTCCTCTGTGGAGCCAACCGAGAAATTGCCACTCACTTCATTTGGCGGATCCTCGTCTTCTTCTTCATCCTCTTCGCCCTCTTCCTCATCATCATCTTCATCCTCGTTGTCTTCCTCAGATTCGTTATCCTCTTCATGCCCACAACTATCAGCATCAGATTCTGGGATATCATCCTTAAAATAATATTAATAATATGCGTTTCAGAAAGAACATTTCATTTTAAACTTTAAATAATACTTTTTAGAAAAAACGAAACACAAGCACTAAGGAATTATTACGGTAAGTATTTTCTACTTGACAAAAGTACAAAAAAATGATAATTAGAGCAAAGTCATAATTTTGATTAATGTAAAAGTTATTGAATGATGAACTAAGGCAGTGGACGCGCGCATCCTTGTGTCTTTGGCCACCAACATGAAAATCTTCTAGGCGTTATTCCTGCCGATGTCCACTGTTAATAAGCCAATAAGTACCACAATGGCGTTTTGGCGTTCTTAATATGTTTACCTAGATATGGAGATGTTAATAAAATCTTTTGTTTAGTCAATATGTACTAAGAAAAACCGATTAATGGCCAAGGCGTTTGATTAGGATATTAAGCTTTGTTATGCAACCATTGTCGTAACAGAAAGTTGTACAATTTTTGATTGCAGAGGTAGTTCTAGGTTAAAAATGCAAAAAACGCGAAACTTACCAGAAGATCTGGCCTTAGACACAAGCATGCCAAAAGGATCTATAAAAAGAAGAATGAAAGTAAAATATCAACAAAAATTAAATGAAACAAATGGGGATAAGTTATGCAGATCGATCGAAGAAAAAGATGTAGCGGTCAATTACTACCGCATACCACTGCTCACAAGCAGGGTAGAATTCGAAATGTGGATGGTATGTTTGCAAAGTCATCAAAATGATTAAAGAAGTGAATTGAATTGAAAGAAAACTAAAAATTCCTCCAAGATGAAAATGCGGAAGTAAAGAAATAGTTGTAGGACGTCTTGTTTTTACAATTTACAGCGATGTGTTTCGAAATGTCTGTCTTACTGTCGCGAATAACATCATACAAGGGACACTTTAATATATTCAAATATCCAATTAGTTTGTGTGTAATGCCTTTTATTGCATTTGATTTACTTAAAACATTTGAATCTGCGCGAAAACTTTTGGATCATAGCTAATGAGAAATAGATTCAAATTTATTGTTGAGAATGTGCAATCAACTCTTTTTTATTCAAATATTGTAACTGTTAAGAAACCTAACCTAGCAAAGGTATCCTGCATTATGTTTTATCATTTTTTTTTCTTTATTATTATTATTTGTAGGGGAAACATAAACGTGCACTTCGTCAGTTCTGCATCCGTTCCCGTTTTGTACGGTCCACCATTTCGTACATTGCCTTTGTTTGATCAAAGAGTCACACAGAATTTTTACGAATGCAATTAGCAGTTACAGACACACAGCGAAAATTACACTGAAAAAATATGTGCACGAATTCATAAAACAACGTGACCAGCCCAAACAATGCAGCGCCAATGATAATCATGATGACGCTGACTTTTGCAGTCACCATCTCCGCCGACGATGACAGCGACATCAACTAAAGATGCAAAGCCGACACATTTACTTTACTATGGACCGGAATGGATTGAAAATGGAATGGAATGAGTTGTGCGCGATTATTGGTTTATACTTTGCGCACTCGTTTCTTTGCCAATTTCTCTTTTAATTTCATACATATTTATATATATATATATATTTCCCTACTTATGATTCTCTTGCCTGATTTTGATATTAATTATTGTCGCTTTTCACTTATCACACGATTCGCATATTTGACATTATGCTTTCATTTTACATTTCTCAAATTCTATTTTATACACTTTGCTGCCTTGTACCAAGCCCAAAAAAGAAGTAAATAAAACAAACAAAAAGATTAACTGAAAAAACTCGAATGGCCATCCATTCGTTTTCTTTCGGAAATTGGTTTATTTTGGGGGTTCGTTGGTCTGTCTGTCTGTGGCAGCTTGTTTGTTAGCCATTGTCAGATGGTTGGAGAATTTAAAGAATTGTATGAATCATCAGCAACAAATTAAGGCGAAGCTCAATACTTCTCAGCTGCTTTGAAAATCATTGCCGGAACTTCATACTTTGCGCATACATCGTGAGCAAAGTTCAAACATTTTGTTAAGTACTCATGGATGTAGTACATATGTACATAGATGCATATGTAAATAGACAATTATGTTATATTTCCATTGCTACTCATGACCCCATATGTACACGTATGTACATATGTGCGCCGATAAATATTGTTGAGCATTCATACTAGGTATAGCAGTTGTCTGCGGTTTGCACGTTTTTCTGGTATTTAACCTTCAAACAAGAGAAAAAATCAATTTCCGAAGAAATTTCACTATAACGTCAATGTTGTTCGTATGAAAGTGCATTTACCCAACTTTCTGTTTACTAATTTACACCTTTGCTCGTTTGATATTTCAACAAGTTTTGGTATTTGGATTATACATATGCATATCAATAAACGTATCTACGTAGATCCATTATGTGTGTGTAAAAAAAGATACATATGTATATAGTGATATTTATGAAAAAGGGGGGCATTCCAAAGTAGTTGGTCACTTATCATTTTATGCCTTTAAATAAGACAAATACAAAATGGCGTCAATATCGAGGGCACTACTCCCGCGTGTTATTATGCTTTATTGATTATCGCGGCAATAGTGAAGTAAAATGTGTCCAAATTATGAAGCAGAGTTTTGACAAAAATGCTGACTATTCATATACCACTAATCATTGGATGAGTAGCGATCTTAGGAACGAAAAATACTAACCTCAAATTCCCTACCTTACGACCTCAAAATTCCCTACTTCCCAATTAGCTGGATAAATTTTAAAAGAATAATGTATGTATGTATGTCCGCTTGATTATGTTCATTTTATGATTAATTTGGAAATAAATATTCCCATGAAAACCCAAAAATCGGATCCGCATCGATCTTAGAAACGAATTATTCCCAACTACTAGCTGAAGAAAATATAAATGAATTACGAAATAAATTTTGTTTAATGAACGATAAGACTAAATTGGATAAATTTACAGATATTCCCATAGAATGATAAGTTAAAAAAATTATCTTCGATATTTTAAATATTTCATGCATAACAATATGATAACTGAACTGACTGATAGTGGATTATTGTATGCACATACACTCAAATTTAAACTCTCTCAAGCTGATCCAACAATTTACCAACACAAAGTCAAACAAATAATAATCTTCAACACGCCGACCGTACGAACAACCGACCGACTGAACGACCATTTGACTAAAAAAAAAGTCGAAACTAACCAAAAATCAGTACTAATCAACAATATACAATACATTTTTTTCTCTTTGCACGCGCAATCGGTATTTACTCGCTGCCAGCAGGGGCAAAAATGTGGAAAACTGAATTTAAGCAACGTGTTTTGAGTTTGTAACAATGATGAAAAAGCAAAGGAAACGATGGCAATGCTACAAAGCAGCGAAAAACCACATCACAGATAAATAAATAAAACGCAAATATATAGTATGTGTGTACACTTTATGCAGTACATACAATTGAAGGTAGGTAAAAATCATTTAATTTATGAATTTATATGTATTGTAATCTATAGCAGAGGATACGACGACTCAAAACAATGACAACAGGAACAGCGACGACGGAACTACATACATTTTTGCATGCGACATCATGCCTGTACATAGCATAATCGGTATGTATTTTCAATTCCGATCTAACGACAATAATGATGACGATAGCTAAAATAATAAAATACGCTGCGGGAATGTCGCTACGAAGGGGAAGGAAAACCCAACCTACAAAAATATCATAATTATTAAAGATGATAATGGCAATGTGACGATAATAGCAACAGCGATGGATGAAAAGAACTATGATCAATAACCACAATAAGGGCGACTAGACACAACACTGTGTTTGTTGTACACAAACCTACATAGTGTGTACAAACATACATTTATACTTGTTTGTGTGTGTTTACACAAAAAATATACATATTTGTACAATTATTAAACTTGGAGATCATAGAGTCAGTCATTTTGGTTGTACGAGGTTGTAATTAGATACAAATATACATCAAGAAACTTCTGTGACAACAGCGGTGAACGTTGTGGCGTTTTTGTACGAATCATTGACCTCAATCGCAGAGGACTTTAGAAAGAACTGTTTCTTAATCAAATGCAAATAAATGAATATTCTTAGAATAATACATACTAAAATTTATTACTAAATCTTAAAAAATTATTTCAATTGTTTTACTTGGTATGACCTAAATAAATTATGTAGTAAAATATATGTTTTGAAGAAGTCCAAAGGTTATGGATACACACATGGTGAGTCAATAAAATATAATATTTTTAGCGATAATAACATTCATCTTTAATGCTAAACAAAGAAACTGGACAAATGGAGTGTTCAATTGTAATTACAAAACTATTCGAATTTCAATAGTCACATTTCAATTATGCCATGATGTTTTCGTTAGCTCTGAATAACACTGACCTAACTTGGTTTTGTGGGAACACTTATGCACATGTCCCTGTACATCTGTATTTAATTTTTCAGGTAGTGCAATATGCACCCAATAGTAGGCACACACGCTCTGCCAAAGATGAGTAATATGATGACGATGACGATAATGATGTTGAAAGTAAACGAAGCGAAAATCGATTTATAGAAGCTATGTGAAGGGACAAAATGGAACTCTTTGTAAAATAAACAGTAAACACCACATATAAAACATACACATGGTTATATACATAAATATATGTATGAAACTACGTTTTAGGGCAACTGAGCTAAACTATATTGTTTATTCCACCACCATAGTCAAGTTATAAACGGGATAAACTACTTGAAAAACGAACATACAAATTGTCAACTTTTTCAACGATCAACGTTTTTTTTTTTTGTTTTTAAACATAGTTGGATTTTATAGTCCAAATACGCAGATTTCTTTAGAAATATAATGAACATGAATTTGATGAAAATTATTAAGTGAATTTGTCTTAATAACTTACCGATTCTGAAACTGACTCTTCATCAGATTCGGATAGATCTGGTGGTTGGCGGGATAGTTCCGTATCTGTATCCGAATTTTCGCTGGGTCGCTTATGACGTGTGTCAGACGAGGCCAACGATAAATTGGACGATGTTGACGATGAGGCGGAACGAGAATTTCCAGCTATGACGGTGGGTATACCAACAGCTGCAGCAGCATCAGCAGCTGAAGCTTTCAGTTTTTGCTTAATAGCTGCTACTGCTCCAACACGTGAAGATGTTCCAGCATTGTTATTGCCGGTGCTACTGTTTCCGCCATTGCTACCATTGTTTTTTGTAGGAGCTGTGGCATTCTGCGATGTATTCACTAGTAATGACAGGGGATTTGTTTTTATTTGGTAAATTTTTGCCTTTGCCGATGCAGTTGTGGAAACAGCCACGGTTGAAGCATTGTTAGCGGATTTTTTATTTGTGGATCCTAATGCTTTACCGTTGCTACTGCCGCCGGCTGGATTAAAGGACGTTGTATTGGCAGGTGCGTTCGAAACTATTGCAGAAATAGATGACGGATTAGAGGTGACGGTGTTATTACTAGATCCAGTACCGCTATCAGTATCAACTCCCGTACTTGTGATTGTTGACGCTGGATCAGGTGTTGTACCACTAACGCAATCGGCCGCAATGGCGTTTGCGTTAGCATTGGCACTGGATGCGGCTACTTTGGCGGCTGCAATTTTTGACATTTTACTGTTGTTCTTTGTATTGATGTTAGTACTGCTATTGCCATTAACGGCGGCGGCTGCGGGAACTGCGGAAGCAGAAAAATTATTATTGTTGCTTATAAGTGATTTAGTTGTATTAATTTTACTGTTATTATTGTTGGTAGCCGTTTTTTTGCTGCCTGCTTCTGGGACAACTGCAGTTATACTTTCGCTACAACTATCAGTATTGATGGGATTAGCGGTCAAGATTTTTTTGTTTCCTCCACCTTGTTGAGTTGCATTCCTTGATAACTTTTTTAAGGAGATGTTGGTTGTGGTAGTTCCAGATGTAACAGCGGCGGCTGCTACAGCTGCTAATTTAAGACTATTGTTATTGCTTTTATTGTTGTTGCTGTTAACGTTAACTGCTTTCTTTATTGATTGCAGGTTCGCTGACTGCTTCAATTTGCTGGCAGTAGACTTTTGAGCTTTAATTGTTGAAGCCACTGTAACTGCTGATGTTGATGCCGATGCGGGTGTTGTTGTTGTATTATTTATATTAGACACTGACGTTGGTGCCGACGTTGTAGTTGTTATAGCAGTAGAACACACACTTAAGTCGTTACTTTTATCATCATTATTCATTTTCCACCGTTTTTTTTTATTTATTTTTCACTACACTATGCGTATAAGCGTGAATATTAATATTTCACTTTGTTCTGTTATAAATTTAAACACTTTTTTGATTCGTTTTAGATGTTATTGTTCCACTTAGATCTATGTATTGAAGAGTTTCTAATGATATAGAAACGATACACTTAAATTATGTATATACATATGTATACATTTTCTTTATGTAAATTTTAAAACTACACTGATGAGAAATACGTACTTTGTGTGCAATTGCAGATCTGTGCAATGAAAAAAAAAAGAAGAGCAGAGTAGAGCGACTTTAGGTCGGCTTATTCTATTCGTTGTTTGTTCCTTTTATTCTAGCCCTAAACGTGTTTACAGTGTTACCATCAGAGTTGCTCCAAAGCGGAAAAGAATCTTTGCAAATACAACTCTGTATAAAAGATAATTAAACATAAAAATTTTGTAGAACTACACTTATCAGATGAAAAATATTTTCTGCTACTAGTAGAAAAAAGAAACAATAATATTTTCGACTACAGTATTTGCATTTGAAGCACAATACTTGTTACATACAATACTTCTACTAACTTATATTTTTGCTAAGTGGCAACGTTAGTTATCATCGCCATTTCGTCACTTTCTCATTTTCTTTTGTAGACTATTCTACCTTGCGTCTTGCACTTTTAAAATTTTCCGTTTTTCCGACTGTCCTCTAAATGGCGAATATTCGTTTTCGCTAAAAGAAATTCCTCGAAGCTGAATTCAAACTAAGAAGAAAAAATTACGTTTTCAAAACAACAAAGCAGGGGCGTTTACACCGTACATTGACAAACTCTTATAAATCAATTTATATTGTATTTCTCATTGTAGGGCTCTAAAAAAAACTTTGAACTTTACTTCTTTTAGTGTTGCAGTTCGAAGTATGCTTAATCTTGTCAAATACAATGACATTCTTTAAACTGCGAAATAACTACAAAAATTTTAAACATTCCCCTTTGGTCTTTTTCCGACTTGTCACTCAATTTTCCTAGGTAGTTAAATATATTCCAGATGACAAGAATATATAAACAATATTATACTACCCTATCCAATGGTTTAATCCATGAAAATTATCTAACAAAAGTAAAACATTTGAAATATTGAAGACTTCAATTTACATTTTACACGACAACCGAACAATGATCAACCAGCCGAACGGACGAGCCATAGGCACCTACCGAGCGAACGATTCACATTTTTCGAGACTTCTCGGAAGCAAAACACAAAGCACAAGTTAAAGAAAAAATGGTCACAAAGTAGAAAACGAATAGCCAGCGGAGCCGCACTCACATCGCCTCACTCATTGCTCCCTATACACACTCATGCACACGTATTTCACATAAGCCAAGTGTGTAATGAAAATTTTTTCTCGTGAAAGGCAAACTTTTCAAACGCAATTTTCTGATTATATCTTTTATTTACCGCACTGAAATTATGATCAAATAACACTCTGTCACTTTAATTATAGTTTTTCAATAGTTTTAAGATTTACCGTTGCGATTTTCTAGCAATTTTTAGCAATTTTCTGCTGCAGCGATATCGTTTTCGGTATCGTTCCGTCACGAACGAACGACAGGCACGAGGAACCATTCGTCAGTTTTAGACAAGAAGAACAAGCAGAAAATAACGAGAGATTTTTATTGCCACCTGTGACAATTTTTTTAAGAACTTTGCTGAAAACAAAATCATATAAATTTATTTTTAAAACAATTTTTAATTGTACAATTAAATACATTCTAAAAAATTAAATTTCTAATTGCACAACTAAATAGAAAAAAAAATTACATGATTTATTAACTAATATTACTAAACATAAATGACGGCTTTGGTATGATATCTGCGAGTTATCGTGTAGTAACCGTTTGCACTTTCACCCCTTCATTAGTAACTTATTATCATTTTATAGAAATGAAAAATGTATATTTATGATATTTACTTATTTTATTATGTGCAATCAAATAAAATATCAACTAAAACAACCCTGCTAATTATGTACGTAACGGGGCATCTCGACAGGCAAAAATGTATTGTATATTAACTGTATTGCCGCGCCTATTGCCTGTGGAGACTCCATAATGCTCATGGAAAGCAATATATGGAATACTAATTAGTATGGCATATATTGAAAGCAATAAGCTGTCACTTCAGCAGTTTGACAGCGCATTGTAATTGCTGTATAAAATTTATTTCACAATTATTATATAGTAGTCCAAAAATACGAATTCTTATTTTTCTCTGAAATACATGTATAAAAAAGGATCTTTCTTTTTTCTATTTTCCACATAAAAGATTTAAATAGTTCAAGAGCTCAAAACATGCTCTACATCAGTGCAAACCTACCTACCCAACGGCCTTTCACAAAAGATAAAGTAAATTTTTCATGAGCTCGAAACATGCGCACAAACAGATTTGGCAATGGCAATAGCAAAAAAAAAAAAAAATTGACAGTTAGTATGCTATAAATTTTTGCCTGCCGAGATGCCCCGTAATGTCGGCTTTAGAAATCCTCTTAATTATAGGAGCAATGAATGAAGTGAAATCGTTTGCAATAAATTGTTTTCGATTGCAGGCGTAGGCAATGCGGAGATTGTATTCTAACAATATTGATTGATACTTTTATATATTAGAAATTTATTGTTCGCAATAATTTAGACCCATCTAAGCTTACATGTTAAAAAGCCATTCTATTTAAAGTGATCTGTGAAGTGTGGAGATTATGTAATTGTCCAGATTGTCAACTCCTTTAATTTTATTTTGCCATCTCTGTAGACAAAACGAATATCTATAGAAAAGGAAATGTCAAATTTGATTGCGTTATTCGAATTGATACAACAAAAGTTAACCGCTACTTAAATGGGTAAAATTATTTAATTTTGTTTATTTAATTTTATATTTCAGTTAAAAATTAAAAAATTTTTTAGACGAACGACTGCAACAAGTATTTCATCTGCGACCTTTGCAGGAAGAAACCATTGCTTACCGCAATAATATGAAAGTTTACCGCACACTCATGAAGCAGACATGCAAAGCGGAACTTCAGAATCTTGTAAATAGTTACATAGTGAATAAAAGACCAAATATTGATATAAAATAATTGCAGGTGAATGTAGAAATGAATATTGCGGTTAAAGAAATAAAAATGCCTGATCCAAAAACAGTACCACCAGATTTCAGTGAAACTGAGGATTTAACACCAAAGGCAAGATATTATATTTTCAATAAATATCCTTAATTTATTGCAGTCCCTTTTCAGATAGATACACTATTGGAAGACGTGAGAACAACTGCGATTGGAATGGATCTGCTATAGCTTATATCTATGTAATCCCATTTGATTTGCGAAAAATTCCATTGAGACATCTGTATGTCATTTGCAAGCATTCGAAGGACGGCTGCAAAGACTGCATAAAAAATAAAATATTAATAGAATTAAAACTTCACATAAAAACTTACATTAAAAAGTGTAATAATTGGCTTCTTTTGGAAAAGACTGCCCTTTGTTCGAATTATCAGTATATAATGCACATCAAGCTAAAAAATAAAAGTTAATTAGTTCTACTGGAAAACCATAAATTGTTTACTTACATCTTCAATAACTTCATTAATTACTATATCATAAATATTGTTCGCTGGAATGAATAAATTTGAGGTTCGCCCTAAAAATCGTACTGTATGACATTGAAGTGCGAGATCCAAGCAAATAATTACTTTTTCTGAAAGATACGTCATTAAAGAAAACATTTCACACATAAAATAAAAAAGTACCGGTTTGAATTAATGACATTAAGTTGAATGTCCGATATAGTAACCACAAGAGGCAACTGAGGTCACATAAGATGTGTCCTTTTAGGAGTGTCACGTTTTTGGATACCACTATGATATAAACAATATAAATAATAATAGTCATACATATGTGTTTAATTTGTTGACATCTCTGTAAGGCATATTGTAAATTGGTCAGTTCTAACTCAATAGAATCTTTGCCATATTCATGTACAGTGAGCTGAAGGTCTGGTGATTTATTGCCACTATATCGTTGACTTAGACTTTGGTATGTATAAATTTGAGTTTTGCACTCTGGAGATGGAGAAGGCATTGGACTATTCGCTTTTTGATCCTCAAAGAATAATTGTAAAAGCGAATTCTATAATCTTTACTTATTAATACTACTTTTAAATTCGCCTTGATTATTGTTTCAATTACTTCACCCACTTATTACTCCGGCTGTCAAAACTTTTATTGACGTTTGTTTTACTGCTTCTCATTCGCAGGTGTCAGTGTTTCTTACATGCGTTCTATAAATTCTTTAAAGTTGCATAATCAAAATAAATATTTAACATAATCCTATTTATGAATGTAGTTTAATATTTGTTACAATTCTTATAATCAATAGAATTGTATGTCCCTCTTGAACAAAACTTGTAAGTATATTTTTTTTTGTCTAAATTGATGAAGCGCGTTGTTTCTGTTCATTTATTGTGTGCTTTATGTATTGTCAATCTTTTCTTCTCTACACACGAATATTCGTAAATATTGACGAAAAGGAAATAAACAGTGCATTGGGAAAGACGCCGGGCGCCTGAGAGACTTTTATAAAATTATCTATTTTTGTAGCCGGTTCGAGAAATTTTTATAATTGATATTGTAACAAAGGATGGATCATACAGAAAAGAATGATAATTAGTCATTAAATTGGTTCTAAAAATATGAAAGTGTAGTTTGCAAAACATTTTAATGCTTTTGAATATCTTACTGGCTAGTGCGACATCTCACGGCTTGTGACTTTCCGCTAAGTACAAACAAACAAATATATATACTATTAAAATTTGTAAATACAAATTACTCTAGAAACTAAATTATAAATATAACAGTAAGTACAGATGTGCATTGTATAAGCTATTTTTTTATTTTATTTAATATTATCATTATGACTTGGTTGTAACTTTGCAACACTGTGCTTGACGCCGCCATTTTCGAATGACGAATATTGGAACACACACACACAAGCGATGTATTCGTTCGATCGGAACAGTTGGAATCGGGCAAGTAAAATTTTTAGCGACCGATGAGACGACGACAGCTCGAGTGTAAAAGCTGCGAATTTTATGTGATTTTGTAAATTGTGAGGGCTAAGAAAATAAAGAAAAAGTCGCTAGTGATATTATTAAATTGGTTACGAGTGTGAAACAATAATAAATATGCGTAAACGCAAGTTGAAGTGCTAAAAAGACGAATGCAAATATAATTGAAATCAGGCGAGCATTAATTACGATTAAAATATATATATAAACTGAATTGAATCAGAAAGGAATGGAAAAGTGAAATAGTGTGGCCAGCGCGAAAAACGTGAAGATATAGTACTTGGATATATAG
The DNA here is from genome assembly GCA_037783105.1 of Bactrocera zonata. Classification (NCBI taxonomy): domain Eukaryota; kingdom Metazoa; phylum Arthropoda; class Insecta; order Diptera; family Tephritidae; genus Bactrocera; species Bactrocera zonata. The sequence continues at coordinate 106,130 of JBAWJQ010006416.1, forward strand.
CTAAGAACATAAAGACATCGCGGTGGAGATATTTGGGATTTTGCCGATTTCATTTCATCATTTGCGGTTGCTGCGAGTATGAAAAAACAATTAAGTTAATTTTTCATAAGTCGTGGATATAGAATCTCACTAATAGAAAATGAATATATACATATATATCTTGTCCAATTTGGAATTTTTGTTAGTTAAGAGGTGAGGTGGAGGTAATGGTATTAATATGGAGTTACGGCATGAAGTGCGAAGTGTTTGATATGTGAAATTGTATGCAGAATAGAACCGCCCGCATTATTTGCCGCAAAACGCCCCACCACAATTCGCCCACCTCAATCCATATTTTTTTTTGTTTTGAGGTGTTTCTTTCGTATACTCTCGTGTGTGTACAACACGTTAGCGCGTCACAACTGCAGCCGTAACAGCTCGTCGGACGATGTCATCTATCAACCAACATTGTCGTCTCTCGCCCCCCTTGTCGACAAAAGGCGCACATGTACTTGTTTGTTGCGCTTAATTCATTAATGTTTTCAATACTCGAAGGGCATTTGTAAATATTATACAAATTGTTTTGGTTCTTTTTAAATTTGTTTTTATAATCAAGTTTGTTTCATCGTTTCGTTTTCTTGTTTAATTTAAGAAAGTCTATGAATGGTTTAGGTGAATGTGTATTTTGGCCAGATTATTGGTCGTTTCTCGTGTTTTCGTTTATTTTCCTCATCGTTTTTAACTTTTTCACCCAAAAGTCTCTATTGTGTTGATGCATCTATTCGTGTTCAATGGTGAATTTTCTTGTGCCGCTTGCTTACTTTCGTGGTGAGTTGATGCATATAGCGTGTGTGTATCCATTATTTTGTTAATTGCTCTCGCTGGATTTTCGTCTTATGTATTTTATAAATGTCGATGCATTTATTTCCTAATACAATATACAATATAAAATATGAATTTAAATGTGATAAGTAGATTATTTTTTTAGACCTATATAAGTAAGTAATACCTTAAAGAGAACAAAAATTAAAATATAATACATATCTGATTCAAATTATGAGCATTTCGGGGTTATAGTGTGGACAACATTTGAAATTGGAGAAAAAAATTAAATTAAATCGGTTATTTTCGAGTAGATCAAGTGCATACTATTAACGACAATCTACGTAACCGGTATCGATAGTCCAAAAACCATTTATGAAATGTTTAACGCGAATACAACAAAAGTTTCACGAATAAGAGACGAGTTAAGGCGTATATTTACCTTAAGTATAAATGTAAACATATACTACGAACATTACCGTTTCCACAACAGTCGGGTCTATAAAACCGGAACGGTACGGATTGCTAATAAATTATGTGAAGCATATATTCTGAAATTACTCATCAAAACGTACATTGTATGCGTGTATAACTTAAGCAAGTTTTTTTTTTATAAATACTAACTTCGTAAACTGTCAGATATCCAAAAAGTCTGATTCTTGGATCATGCGAGTATTGTCCCCAATAATATATTGGACCAATTTTTCCTGCCCACAACAATAACAATTATTGTTTATTTATGTCTGTTTATCAGTAAAGTCGCATTTGATACAACCAGTGATATTTAGGGAGACGAAAATAATTTCATTTAAATAGTTATCTACAAGTTTACCTTGTTAAATTATGATATATTACATAACTTGATGTTTTATTCTCAATAACGAATAGATAATATATAATGAAGTCAGTAAAATTCAAAGATTCACTCGTGCTGCTTGCTATTGCGTAAATTACAATGATTAATACTTGAACAAATTCATCATTATCACAAAGTGATTTCAAAAATTTTTCTAATCGCTGCTTCAACTGATGAAGAGCACAAAAAATTATGAATTAGTGCTGCCAGCAACTTTTACGCTCATATGGATGCGGCATATATTTATGGGCTTTACAATTCCACGGCTGTGAATATACACTGTGTTTATACTCTGTGCCAATTGCCGGCATTGTTTCTAAACAGGTTTACTTTAAAGTTTTAACTTATTGTGCTTTTGCAAGGTACATACTTGTTTTAATGCTTCATACCAATAGATTTGATATAAATTCCGAATTCCAATTTTTGTGTAGAAATTTGTAAGATTGAAAGTAAAGTGTGCGCGTACATACACGTATATAAATATATATTGTTCTGGGCTTGCACAATCAATCGCTTCCAATGAATATTCAGCTGATAAGTCAAGACGCCATCATCAATGGTGACCGTCGCAAGGTCTGTTATGAAAGTTGTGTGTCTGATGTTCATTTACTACATAAATAGTATATTGGTATAAATGTACTAAATATATACGTACATATCTTTGTAGATGTCTACATACCATAATATTTTGTTTAGTAAATATTTGTTTGTTTTTGTTTTATTAGTTATTTTGTTCGTTGCCGAACTGACTTCGGTCGCGCATACATTTTACGTCTGTTCGAGTATGTTTAGACGTGTGAAGTGCGCGGTATCACGTTCATTATATGCATAATTTTAACTATATACAGTGACACACAAAAGTATTCGGAAAAATATTTTTCCGAAATAAGAGTATCAGCATTTTCTTTCTATTTACAGTTAATATTCAAAAACTATTTTAATTAGTTTATTATGGCTTATAGTTTTATTTAAAAGCAAAACATAAATTTTTTTCAAACGAAAACATAACCAAATAGAGCTTCAATTCAAAAACTAGGCAAATTCACATCACAAAAGTATTCGTAAAAAATTATTACACTGTATAAATTCCGTTATCCACGGCTTCGGTAAAACCCCGTTATCCACGTCAGCACACGTTATTACTGTCAGCTAGAATTTGTCTTTAATCGGAATTGAAATTTCAGTGAGTTTAGATATTTTGGTAGTGCTGTTTATTATAAGTACGTGAAATTGAATACAATATGGGTCGAAAATCGAAAGAAAGCACTTACGAGGAAAGGAAAATAATATATAACCTACGAAAAGAGGGAAAAAAATTAAAAGAGATTGCGAAATATACTAATAAAAGTATTTCAACTGTCCACAGTATTTTACAAAGGAATTCACTGAAGTTGGGGCAGCGACCAGGGAGACCAGAAAAGCTTAAGCCCCGTGATAAAGCTGTTATAATAAGAAAAATCAAGGAACAGCCACGAACTTCTGCTCCAGATATTAATCGGGGTCTCGCCGAAAGCCTTGGAATGCAAATCAGTGATGAAACCGTACGTAGAACGCTAAGGGCTGCTGGTTACAATGCGAGAACACCACGTATCAAGCCGTTGATTAGTGAGCAAAATCGAAAGAAGCGATTAGAATTCGCAAAGAAGTATATAAATAAAAACTCCGAGTTTTGGCGGAAAGTAATCTTTAGTGATGAAACTAAATTTAACATTTTTGGGCCTGACTGTGGTAATAAAGTATGGCGGAAAGCTAATACCGAAATGCAGCGAAAGAATACAAAATGTTCAGTTAAGCACGGAGGTGGCAACGTAATGTTATGGGGTTGCATGAGTGCAAACGGTGCCGGAAATTTGCAATTTATTAATGATAAAATGGATCACTACCAATACATTCAAATATTAAAGGATAATCTATGCTCTAGCGCTGATAAACTTGGACTTTCGGGTCGTTACATATTCCAGCAGGACAACGACCCAAAACATACAGCCCTTAATACAAAATTGTGGATACTATACAACACTCCAAATACTTTAAAAACACCTCCTCAATCGCCGGATCTTAATCCGATTGAGCACTTATGGGCAGATTTGGAGAGAACTGTCAGGAAACACCCAATAACATCAAAAAATTCCCTCAAAGCAGCTATACTCAAGGAATGGGATAAAATATCATCTGGGAGAACTCAAAAACTTGTGAACTCAATGCCGAGTAGATTAAGAGAAGTTATTAAGATGAAAGGGTATGCTACTAGATATTAATTACAAAACAAAATCAAATTTATTACATAAATATAATTTTTTACGAATACTTTTGTGATGTGAATTTGCCTAGTTTTTGAATTGAAGTACTATTTGGTTATGTTGTCGTTTGAAAAAAATTTATGTTTTGCTTTTAAATAAAACTATAAGCCATAATAAACTAATTAAATTAGTTTTTGAATATTAACTGTAAATAGAAAGAAAATGCTGATACTCTTATTTCGGAAAAATATTTTTCCGAATACTTTTGTGTGTCACTGTATGTATGTATATACATATATTTGTATATATTAAACAAATGCTAGGGTTCGTAAGTTCTTGATTAATATGATTCGTTGGATTATTGGAAGTATACTACAATTTCAATCCTCTCTTTTACCTACCAATGGTATATTAAGTTTGTCATGAAGTTTGTAACACCCAGATGGAAACGAGGCATACCTTACAAATCATATATGTATGTATATATGTATGTATGTACTTATATAAATGATCAGCGTACCGAGGTGATTTAGCGATGTCCGTCGTTTCGTCTTTATATTCCCGAAATTTTACACACGACCGTTTCTACCCAGGAGCTTGCTCATTTGTTGCAAAGGCCCATAACATACCACTATAAGAAATATAGCTGCCACACAAACTGTTCGATCAACTCAAGCATAGCTTATTATCCTAGGAAACTTAATCTAAAACTCACCGATCCAAACGGGGTTAGGTCCCCTGGAAACTGCCCTTGGCCGGATAAAATCAGGTAACGTAGAACCGGCTGTCGTGGGAATTATATAAATTGTTACATAAACGTATAAAGTAAAGCGCTATCTCTTCGAACCTTCTCGCTTCTTTACAAACTGGTCGAAGATGGACAGAATTGACCTTAATATTGCAGTCGGTGGCGTTAAAATTCTGACTATCAATAACCCTAAGATTTTAGGCGTAAAACTATGCATACTACTCTCCTTCACTCCTCATACGACCGCTATTATTGCAAAAGTACAGAGCCACAAAAAACCAGAACACTGGACTCCAGGTTCGTACTCTCCTAGTTAAGGAGCATAATGAACTCTCCAAGCAGTGTCTGCTGGGGTGTTTTCGTAGAAACCATATTTGCAGTTGCCTACTTGAAGGGGAACCGCCTCCTAGGAACATCTAGAGGTCCTTCCTTAACTACAATACACCCACCAGACTTCGGACGCAACTTACTTCACGCCATCCACAATAGAACCATAAACACCTTCACGCACTCCCTCCTAGTGAATGGCGTACTCGGAACCATTGCTGACGACGAGCTTGAGTTGCCGCGAGATTCGAGAGTGGCCCCTGCTGAGCTCCGTTCTGGATACTGTAGCAGTTTAAACTCCTACTTATCCAGAATTAAGTCCGACATACCGAATATACATATACATATATGTTCAGCCTGCAACGAGTCCCTGCATGGCTCTGATCTCATATGTGTTTGCCCAGCTAACTATAAATTTGACACCTCTCGCCTTATGGTCCGACCTTGTACACGTTACCTGGGTCTACCTTTGAATGACCTCGATGACAACTTATCTGAACCTTACCGGTGCAAGGATGGTAGGTCCACGCTTAGCTCTCCATACCTATGGTAAGTTTTCCGAGCATTTTTCAGGTAGAAATCTTTGCCATAAGTCGGTGCATAGAGGTAAATTTCCATCGCAACTATCGCAATGAGCGGATAACCATACTTAACGATAGTGAAGCGGCACTAAGAGCGATCTCCTTCTACGAGATCAAATCGAACAGCCTAGCGGAAAGTAACCAGGTGCACCTCATCTGGGTGCCCGGTCGCAGAGGTATATCCGGTAACGAACTGGCTGATGAGCTCGCCCGCTCCGCAGTTTCCACGAACATGGTACGACCCGAACCCTTCACTGGAGTGGGTCCTCATACCATAATGGAGTTACTCCGCAAGGAAGAAGGAGAAGGCAGAGAAAGGCATTGGCAACAAATGCATGGCATGCGACATGCCAAGTTGCTAATGGAGGCGCACAACCACAGCAGGTTTAAATTTGCAATCAACAAACAAAAAAACTCAGGCTACTGGTTGCATTTTACACCGGCCACTACAAACTGAATAAGCATCTTGCGTAAACTGCCGGTTCTGCGACAGTGAGCCTGAAACACCAGAACACGTGCTAATCGACTGCTCAGCAGTCTGTAGACGCAGGATTAAGGCCCTAGGATCCATGTTTCCGAATAGGGATCGCATAGCCTCACTAGCACCCAGCAGAATATTGGCCTTTATCAATGTGCTGGGGCTAGGTGAGTCCTTGTGATTTAAGAGAGGGCATAATAGATCCAAGGTCTCAGTGCATTCCTCCTTCATTAATCTAATCTAGTCTACCACCCTGAGGTGAACTAGATAACCGTTATAACAACAGCAACAACATCCTAGGATACGCTAAAATCTCCGAACAAGTTCCGAACAACATTTAGAAGTTAGGTACAAAGTTGTTGTTCCAACAAAACACCAGCTTAAAGTCAAATTAATATAGTGACTGCTTCCATTCCAAGAGATTGGTTAAACCTTATTAACGAAAAGCTTACTCTGGCCAGAGGTGACAAACTAAGAAAATATGGATATGCCTTCTCTGATATGATAATCCTTTACGTCTCACTTTCTTTCAGTTGTGCTCTACGTCACGTAGTCACTCACTTTAAATGATATACGTATATAATAGTTAGTTTCATACGGCCCATGGGTTGGCCATAGTAGTGTGCAACATGTGGCTATGTTTATACTGAGGTTCTCGCTCACAACATCTTTCTTCTTTATGTTTTTTATTTGGTTCACCTATCATTGGCACTCCCTCCCTCAGTACAACACGAAACTTACAGGCATTCATAAAACCATTAAATTTAGCTAAATTCATTAGGGTGGGTACTTGTATAAATTTACCGACTTGTTATTTGTATAGACATGCACTTTGTGTGCGGAAAAGCGCTGGAATTTCAAAGTCCCAAGCATTACAAGTTCGTGTAAGTTTCAACGTCCGCTGGTTGCGTTCGGCGGCAGCGTAAACACTTACCAATAGAAGGTTTGCGAAAACTTTTTGTGTTCGCTAGATGGCGGCAGCTTGTGGGCCATTGTTTGGTGCCAATGCATACCTACATACATACATATGTATTTTCAAATACAAACACGTTTTTGTTTGTTGTAGGTTAACATGTAGATGAGCATTACTCACGCCATTTTTGCAGTTTCATTGCGATTTTTTGTTTGTAAACAGAAAGTTTCGTTTTCGGGTGTGTATACCTACTTACCTACCTTTTCCCGATCTCGCTACAAGTTTGTGTATTTCGCCTTTAACTATTCTTGGGCTACACACTATTCCGCTATGTTCGGTTTGATAATTTGCCAAGACGTTTGCCTTTACACATTTCGTATGCAACTACAATGTGTGTATATAACATCCATAGTTTACCTATGGGAATAAAACGAAAGAAAGAAAACAAAAACAAAAAAAAAAAAAAAAGAAAATAAAATAAAATAAAAAACTTGACTGTATTGAAATTTAAATGCAGATCAACAAAAACATATTGACAACAAAAATGCAAGTATTTACAATTTAAACTTTTTTGCCGCTTGCATGGCACAGCAGCGAAGAAACTAAGCGTGTGATGACGCTGTTTATTTGCTTTCACAATTTCATTCATTCATCCATTATATGGTTTTATGTATGTATATGTTTGTGATACTCTGCGTAACCCAACAACAATGTGTATTATGGGGTTTAGTATATTATTCAGCGTTTAGCGCCGCCACATTATGAGTGTTTTGACCTTTTTACGTCGGAAGCGTCACCAATGGTAAAGTTGATTTCGAATTTGTAACAAAAATTTTGACAAAAACAAAATACCGCTATTAATGAGCGTAGTTGAAAAACAATATGAAAAGATAATTTTTTATTGAAAAATACGTCAGAAAACTGGTATTTCGGCGTAGTAAACAACAGGCGAGACGAAATTTTTTAATATGTATGATTTTTGCAACTTGTGATTACGTAAGCCCTATATGAATGGCTGAGATAAAATTGTGCATTTGATAAAGGGAAATATTAACTGTAGTTTATTAACTAAATCTCTAAATAAAAAAAGCTGAAACTTGCAATTAGCATATATTCAATTCTATCTGAAAAGTTTTTAAACAATCATAAAGACTTTAACCAATTCTGTGTATTCCGATTTATGTAAATGGAAGGGCCCAAATTTAATTCGTCCAAGGACTATCAGTACGGCTGATTTCGTCAAAATGATTTGAAGAATATTTTCTATTGCTACAACAATATCAAAAAACACTAATTTGTCTACTACAATTAGCAAATAATCTACTGGCATCGAACATTCTAATCACTGTTCAACTGTTTTCTGAATCCTTCTGTGAACCCACCTCGAAGGAAACGTCGAAAACCTTAGAAAATATAGATATAAATGAAGAGACTGTCCATTTGCCGGAACCGCCGTTCTTGTATGTAAACTTTTTTTTGTTTGTGAAGGGTATGATAGCTTCGGTGCGAAAAAAATCAACTTTTGCATATATTCAATTTTGCTATTCGTAGTCATTATCCATGCTTGACTCACCGTTCCACCATGAATTTAATCTTATAGCACGTGACAAAAATAATATGGGTCACAATATTGAATAATTAATCATTCTGCGCTTACAAATAATTTAAAGTATCATTGATAAAATGCAAAAAATCTTCTAATTGACATTGATGTTGGAAGATCGCCGAAACAGATAAGAATGTAGAGCTTTTCGTTTCGAATACAGCATCGTCTATGTACTGGAACGACATAGGCCCCGATGCAATGGCCATAAATATTTCGCGATCTTATTTCTTTCTTTATATGTATGTGTATGTGTTTATAAATATTCATATATATTTTTAATATTATTTTAAAAAGTTCTTTTTTATGAAAATGTTGTCTAATGTGGTTTTAGAAGTCTCTATATTAATTTTTGGTTAATGCTGGTTATCAATGTATGAGAAATGTTTTGTGGAAAATGCTTAAAAAAATAATTGCTATTTACATATATTAATAATTTTAATTAAAACTTTTAAACATTTATTTCAAAAAAGTATATAAGATTTACCAATATTCTAATATATTGATGTAAAAATTTCAAATATTTTGTAATCTCCTAAACTTTAGAGTAGAATAGATTAATATAACTATAACTGATTGAAAATTTTTCCTCAATCTTTATTTGCAGATTATTTTCGCAGCGCGAACATTACTTCCATATGTATATCCAAACTCCAGAAAATTGTTGAAAAACAATGACATCAAAAAGATTTGTGAAATTTGAATTCTAAATTCAAAGCCCCATACAGTAATCTTCCGTAAGTTTGAAGACCAAAATTATTTTTGATTTTTTTTTTCAAATACTGTATTTTTTAGTAAACTCACTTGGGTAATTTCGCCAGTTTATATCAGCACCATAAGCTGCAGGAATAAGCTGTGTATTAATTAATTGTCTATTGTCTGCAATACATACATACACACGCATACACAACATCAGGCAGTTGATTAAGGTGAGAGAGCAACAACTATCGCCAGCTTTCAAAGTGTACGTATTGTACTAAGCGTAATACTAACAATTAGCCTAATGGTATTGTTAACTCTAGATTTTTATGTTGCAGACAGAAAAGTACGAGTTAGCTGCTGATCGTACTCTGGAACTTGTGGGTAATAATATATTCAAAAGAAAGCTTAGAGTTAAAATTAAAAGATTGAGAGCATACAATTTTGAGGAAAATATGACCACAGATACCCGCCGACGTGTTAAATTGTACGCTTTGAATGCGGAGCGGCAATGGGATGATCGCGGCACAGGACATGTATCTTCGAATTATGTCGACAGGCTTAAAGGTACTTTTCGCGTTTACATAATCACTAAAATATATTGTTTATACTAAAAATATGATTGTATATTTCGCAACAAAAGGTATTTCATTGCTGGTGCGTGCCGAATCGGATGGTTCTTTACTTTTGGAAAGTAAAATTCAACCCGACACCGCCTACCAAAAACAACAGGACACACTGATCGTTTGGTCAGAGGGCGACAATTTCGATTTGGCGTTAAGCTTTCAAGAGAAGGCTGGTTGTGATGAAATATGGGAGAAAATTTGTCAGGTAACTGAAATACTTTGCAAGCAGTCTAAAAATAACACGTTCAAAGTTTATTGTCATCATTTGCTTTTCCCAAATATGACTGTTCCTATTATGCGTGATTTTATTTAAAATAAATATTTCAATAAAGTTTCACAATACAATTTTTATTGTGTTATACCTTGAGCTATTTATATTTAACATTTATTAATATTTTCCGATTTACAGGTTCAAGGTAAAGATCCATCTGTTGAGATAACGCAAGACATCGTTGAGGAATCCGAAGATGAACGTTTCGAAGATATGTCCGACACGGCACCGCCCATCGAATTGCCGCCATGTGAACTGGCACGTCTGGAGGAGATCTCTGAAACCATACAGAATTGTTTGACCACACCGTTGCGAAAGGAGAAACTTTCTATGGCTTTGGAATCTGAAAATTATATAAAAAAATTACTAAATCTATTCCATGTATGCGAAGATCTCGACAACACCGAAGGTTTACATCATCTCTTCGAGATCTTCAAGAACATATTCCTATTAAACAAGAATGCATTGTTCGAGATTATGTTCGCTGAAGATACTATTTTCGATGTGGTTGGCTGCCTAGAGTATGATCCCAGTTCCACTCAACCAAAGAAGCATCGTCAGTATTTAAAACAATGGGCCAAGTTCCGCGAAGCAGTGCCGATTAAAAATCAAGATCTGCTCGCTAAAATCCACCAAACGTTCCGTGTACAATACATACAAGACATTATATTGCCAACACCATCGGTATTTGTCGAAGACAACATGTTAAACACGCTATCCAGTTTTATATTCTTCAATAAAGTGGAAATTGTCACACTTATACAAGAAGATGAACGCTTCCTGGTGGATATGTTTACCATTTTAACAGATCCAAGTACCAGCGATGCCAAGCGTCGCGATATTGTGCTATTCTTAAAGGAATTTTGCAATTATGCACAGAACTTGCAACCACAGGGCAAAGATTCTTTCTACAAGACACTCACCTGTTTGGGTATACTGCAAGCTTTGGAGATAACACTGGTGATGAACGATCAAAAGACAAAGTCGGCTTCAATCGATATACTCACTGCGATTGTGGAGTTCTCACCGTTGGTGGTGCGCAACTACACACTACAGCAGCTCAATCGCACAGAAGGTGTAAGTACCCCTGCCTCCATTGCCAAATATGCGCTAACAGACTCATGAATTATTTGTTTCGTTTGTAGGATCGTATGCTATTGAATATTGCCATTGAACAAATGTTGAGCGATTCCGAGCCCGAACTCGGTGTTGCAGTGCAATTAATGGGCATCATAAAAATTTTATTGGAACCCGAAAGTATGCTAACGGAGAAGGCAGATTTCTTGAATTTCTTCTACAAGCACAGCATACAAACGCTGATTGGTAAGTGGCTCAAGCACGAAAAATTACATCTTCTCGCTTAAAAGTGGCGCATTTTTTATGTAATTTACATTTCTTATTTGTACAGCTCCACTACTTATTAACACAATCGGCGATCGTCCAGATAGTGAAGACTACCAAACCGCACAATTGCTTGGCATTGTCCTGGATATATTGTCATTTTGTGTGGAACATCATACTTATCATATTAAAAACTTTATCATACAAAAAGATCTCCTAAAGAGAATACTTGTGCTTATGAAAAGCACACATACGTTCCTCGTACTTGGCGCACTTAGACTTTTAAGGAAAATTATTGCACTTAAAGACGAGTTTTATAATAGGTAAGTGAAAAAGTAATTTATTTGTCTAGAATTTTCTATAAATTGCAATATAAAGAGGAGTACCTTTGTTTTGTGGGACTTGCCATTCTAATTAAGCTCATGAATCAGGTTCATTCTGTCTTCAAGTGAAATAGAATGCTAGATGGAACGCGTAGAAACATTTATATTCTAATACTATTCGGTGTAGACTCCCAAGACATTTGCCTTAGTGATGTCGGAAAGTTATATCGGACCATGGGCTCTCTTTCGACAGCATTTTTAGAAACTATTGGGAAAATGTTTTATGCCGCTTAAGGGGTAACATGGGTTTCCTCGAACAAAAAATAGCCCATTTTCAATATTTCTTATTTACATAAAAAATTTAATATATTAATTAAAATTTTAATTATTGCAGTAGAATTTATGACAGGATCATATTTTAGGTTAGGTAGGTAGGAGTGCAGACCTATCGGGGTCAATCAGCACTTCATGTGCCATTTTGATATATTTTAGGTTAAAAAACTATTGATTTTAATTAAGACCAAAAACTAGGTATTGGTTGAAGAAAGAAAAGAACAAAGTAAAAATTGTATTTTTGGCTAACCTTTAAAAAATATGCAAATTTTGGTGAACATTTCTCCATGTTTTTTTTTATAAAACTGCAATTGAAAAAATTCTTCATTAAGTTGGGTTCCGTAGTTCGTTAAAAAATCGTGGCGTTTAAAGTTGAGCGTGCAACTTTTAAAGGCTGCTTCGCTAAAACTATTACGCGGATGAACTTAAGCATTTGGGACAATATTCTAGAGATGTTATAAGATTAAATAAGGCAACAAAATTTTTTTTTGAACCGTGAACGCAATGTAATCTTTTAAATAGTTACTGGCTTTCCACAACTTCGGTGCACCTAACCCCGCTTCAGCTCCAAGAAAATATTAATACGTGGATATACCTTCCCCAAATCTGTACTTTTGAACAATGTTACGTGAATTGAAAATTTACAGACATTCACCAAAAAAGTTGCTCATTTTTCATTACTGCCGATATCGGACCACCATACTATATAGCTGTCATACCATCTGATCGATCAATATTAAGTCCTTGTATGAAAACTTTTTTATTTGACAAGATATTATCCATGGCAAAGCTGTAGTCTCTGCAGAAATTGTTCAGATTGGTTTATTATAGTATGTACATATGTATGTAGCTGTCGCACAAACTTTCGGATCCTTGTATGGAAAACTTTTGTATTTGATTAGTCATTTGATATAAGAAGATATCTTATAAACTCTGTGCAGATTATTGTCCATGGCAACGGTAAATTGTTTTGATCAACCAATCTTGCGTATAGTTGCCATTCATTTGATCGATTACAATCAAGATAAATACATTTTCATACACTTTTATGCTATAAGAACGGCACCTATGGCGGTTATTATAGGTTAGGAGCAGTCGAAGTTAACGATTTTTTATTGCTGTAGTCCTGTCTTTCTGTTGAAGGCAATTTGGTCTCTATTTTGTTGCTAATTTTTTCCAATTTTTTATTAAAATGTAACAAAAAATGTAAAAACATAAAATATTTAAATTCTTCTTTTTTTTAACAGGCATATAGTTAAAGGTAACTTATTTGCACCAGTTGTTGACGCATTCATTAGAAATAATGGCAGGTATAATTTACTCGAATCGGCTATACTGGAATTGTTTGAGTTTGTAAAACTTGAGGATATCAAAACACTTTGCGTCTACTTCGTGGAGAATTTCAGTAAAATATTTGATGAAATCGAATATGTACAAACATTTAAATATCTCAAAAACCGCTACGATCAGTATCAAGACCGAATAAAGGATCGCGACAAGATGTCGCTGGATACGTAAGTGGTCATATTTAACACATAAACTTACCACAAAGCAATCATAAATACTGACAATAATATTTTCTATTTTCTTATACACATACAGTAGCTTACCGATCATACGTAGTCGCTTCCGCCGCGATCCGCGACAGATGGACGACGAAGAAGAGATGTGGTTCAATGAGGAAGAAGATTTCGCCGATGAATATGATACTTACAACAGCGTGATGAAATGTATGTTTGTTGTTAGCGGTATTCATTTAAATTTCGCATATTAATTTTGAATTATTTTTCACTTGGCAGCCGTCACCGAAAAGAATGGCCCTTCACAATCTCCGTCACAACAATCATCGATACAACAAAAATCGCCACCACAAGGCGCATTGCTAGGCAGCAGTAGCAGCGTGAATAGTTTGAGCTCCACAACGACCACGGCAACGACACTAACACCGGCTGTTGGCGTGAGCGGCGTCGGCGGTGTATCATCCATCAGCGGTGTGAGTCTCAGCGATGTGGTTTCAAACGCGTCCAACAGTAGTAGCCTTGACCATTCACAGTCTGCCGCTGCTGCCACACAGGCGCATTTAGGTGCAGCTGCTGTGGCCGCCAACATTGCGCTCCACCATCAACAGCAAACGGCATTACATAATTTCCAACAACAACAGCAGCTAAATTTAAATAGCACCCTAGTGGCAGCAGCTGCAGCCGCCGCGGCTGGTGTGGCCAGTACATCGGCAGCTAGTGCCGCACATTTAGAGGCGCAAAATCAGCATCAACATCAACATCCCGAACATACACACGAGGATCCCGATATTGTTGAATTGCGTCAGCATTTGGTTTCCATTGTACCACAACATCAAGAATTGGCATTAGCCGCTGCCGCAACGTCATCGTCAACTGCCGTCTCAGGGTCCGCATCATCAGCGGTCGCCGCGCTGCAATCGCAGTCATTATCATCCACATCGATAGCGACACCATCCACTTCGAGCGCGTTGTCCGAGTCGGCGGTCGCCGCCGCAGCAGCAGCCTCACAACTGTTAACATCAATTGCATCGAGCGATGCCGTCGCAGCGGTGGCAGCGGCTGCAGCCGCAGCTGTCGCAGCTACAGTGACTGGCGTGACGCCCAATATGGGTAGCGGCGGTGGTGTAGTGACTGCGGCGAACTTGGCAGCGGCTGCAAATGCTGCGGACACGCTGGCGCTCAATGCTGGCAAGCACAACGACAGTGTCGATAATATGGGTAACGGTAATGGCAAAGATGGCGCTATTTCGTCCGTCGTGACTGGGAAGAAGGTAAGTAAATGTTAATTTTAATGATTTTTTATAATTTTCGATTGTTGTATTTGTAGGGCCTCGTCGACTATGAGAGCGATTCTGGCGATGAGGATGACTACGAGGAGGAGGAAGAGGAGGAGTCGCCGCATCAGAAGAAGCCACGCATGGCATAGCAAAATTACGCTACAAATGCAGCGGCTGCAGCGGCGGCGGCAGCAGCAGCAGCGGCAGCGGCAGCTGCAGAATCAATTATTAAAACATTCGCAACAATGTCTTCAACACATTACAACAGCAACTGCAACAATTTGTAAAGCAATAGCCATATAAATGCAACGCTTGCAGTAGTAACCAGTGCCGTACGCAAGAGTACATGCCAACAGCTGCAACAACAACAACAATTACAACAATAGGTGTAACAGAAATACAATAAACATAGAGCAAACAATTAGCGATAATAAAACAAAAACAACAACAACACAACAACCAGTTTTGGCCAATGTGACAGAACAAGAACAACAATAACAACAAATGCATCTAGCATAGCCAGCAAACTAAATAAGAAGAAGAATGCGAACGCAAGAGACTTTGAAGGTCTTGATTGTCTTGTTTATACTGACACTGCAGATGGATGGGACGGCAGACAAAATTAATATAAAATTAAAAAAATGAAAGAAACGTACATACATAATTATACATAGATACATAAATACATACTACATACAAGTATATAACGCGTAATCTACTAGAGAATAAATAAAATAAAATGAAATTAAATTCGCAAAATACTAATTAAATAAATTTTGTCGAAGTATAAATACATGCATACATAATATAATTAATATATATATGAATGGAAGAGCTGAGTTGAGAGTATGTTGGAAGTCAAACGAAACGTAAAAGCAAAACAAATTAAATATTTTGAGAAAAATAAAAAAAATACAACAACAAACACATCAAAAGTTACAAATTGCTAGCAAGCAAGTGAAGGATGATGCCAGCTGAACACATACTTCATACATTTACTTTACGAATTAACAAAATATAATAGTTGTCATCGTCGTTGTTGTCGTCGCAATGTTAAATTTAATTTAATGGGGACCGCTAAATTAATTTAAATGATAATAATAAAATAAATATACTTAAAATAATGGTAACAATTTCTACTATATTAAAAAAAAAACATCTGCAATGCGTTATCAAAAATGCTGTTGTTACGACGCAACGCCTGTAATGCCACTACTACTGAGGCCAGGTGGTTTTGCTGGTGTCTTGCTGGCATCTGCTCGCCTAACAACAGCCATTTGTGATGGCTCATTGCTGTGCGCGCAGTCGTGTTGAAAAAAAATGCAAATAAAATGTTGAAATTGAAGGCGGAAAAGGAAATGAGTTGTAAATTACAGAGAAATTTGCTAATTATGCCAGCTAGCGATGTGTCGAACTGCTTTTACTAAAGTAGAAACTTTGCTAGTAGTCCGACTGCGGTTAGAACTTAAAGTTGTCGGTAATATTTCTTGTATTAATTTTTTTGTTTTATATAATTGACCTTCTCTTTTTATTTTCAATCTAAATTATTTGTTATTTTTTCACGCTCAAAGCTTTTATGGAACGAAAAAGTGTTTTTCGGCTATTTATAGTTTACAGCGCTCGTCCCTTCTAATTATAGGCAGTTTACCGGCGTGCAAAGAAGCAGCAATTTTATTAAATTATTTATGTTTAGCAATCGATTGTAGCTTAACAACACTTTCATACAACAACAAACCTACCGAACATTCACACACACCAATGCAAGCAACCAGTTGCATAAGTGTAATCACATATTCACATTGAACCAAGTTTTAGAAAAATTATATATGATAATTAAATATTAAAAAATACGCTTAACATTATTAAAACTCAACAGAAGTAATATAATATTTTTAACAGAAAAAAATTTGGAAAGCAACGATTTTGTAATATATTATATAAAAAGGTTTTCATATGTAAAGAAAAAAATCAAATATAAATTTACGCGCTTGCATATCAAATTTTATACCACATCTTGTATGCACAATATACATATATGTATAAGCTACTAAAACTGTTTTATTATCTTTTTTTTTTAATTACAAACAATTTTTTGAGTACACAAAAACCATGGAGTATACACTCATGGCTTTAATGCCAGTGATTCTGTATATTTTCATTTGTTTTTGTTATTTTCTGTATAAATTTAAATTTTTGTAACTAAAATAAATTTGGAATTTGCATTATTTTCCGTTTTATGTTCGGTAAAAATTATTCAAAAATTTGTTTTAAACCATTTGCTGGTGAATGAGTGAATAACATGAAAATAACGGTTTTTATTAGCAACTATTCGCAGTTCTACTAATTTTAATTGTTTCCGAATTAAAGAAACAACTTGCTGCTTTGTGAATATGTGCCCACTACACGCTGGCTGTGCAACGTTAAATGAATTTTTATAATTTATGCTTGTTAATGATTATTTAAGAGGGGAAGTAGAGGTGTATCTACTTAAATATGTACTAATATAACAAATATAAATTATTTATTTGCTTAATTCGGTGAATTGTTAATTTATTTTTTAATTTTTTTATTAATGAAATTTTATTTTGTAAACTCTATTTCCATTTATTTATTTATTTTGTAAATTTTTTTCTTCATTTATTTTTATTTTATTTATATAAATTTTTTTTATTTTTAATTATTATTTTTTGTTTAATTAATTTATTTTGTAAACTTTGTTTTGTTTTTAAATTTATTTCTATCAAACAAAAATCTTTTTCTACAACAAAATTTCAACTCATTTCTTTTACGCCCTTTTACTAAAGTTTTTAAGAAGAGCCGTTTTTCTAATAAAGCCTTGTTTCAGACATTTCCAAACGAATTCATAATCCAACGTTATGAATAAAAAAATAAATAAATTATACTTTGCACTTTCAAAAACACTCAAAAACCTAATTCAAAGATTAGAAAAACTAAAAGAAGAAAAATCGAATTGTATGTATGTTTTCATTAGTTTTTATTGTAATATAAACAAATGCATATACTTTAGTATACACAATTGATTACGTTTAGATCCATACATATGCATAAATATATATTATGTATTATATTAGTTAAGTAAAAGAAAAGAACAAAATAATAAATGATATGTAAAATGTATCATTAATAAACGTATATATTCATATACAAACACAAAACATATACACACACACAGAAAACAATGATAATAACCTAAACGCGGCTCCATAGGCATTAACACAAACCTATCTATACATACATATGCATATATAGTTTACATATATTATACGAGTAAGGCTATTATGTAAACTGTAGCATAATGAAAAATTATTTCACAAGCGAGTACACTTAAAATTGCTTACTTCATATAATATACATATATGATACCTATTATTTCCTTCAATTATATTGTTTGCCTGTCTTTTTTGTTCGCTCCTTTTCGAATCTGGTGTTTGCTGGGATGTTGTTCTAATTTCCGGCTTTTTGTGTTCCCCGCTTTGCAGTGAAATTGGCTGCCTTAGAGGTGAAGTTAACCGCAAATTCAAAGTTTTTTTTAGAAGTAGAGGATACAAGGCCGTGTTTTACTAGGTGTCATTTGTTAGATTTTGGTAAATTTTGGTTTTGAGTTTCGTACTAGTTTATAGTAAAAACATTTATCTGGTTTGATCTTCGTATATAATTGTTTTGGCTTCAAAAAAGGAAATAAAAGAAAATTTACTTTTAATTTTGCAATAATGTGACCAATTTATTTTCATCTAGGAAATTCTTGTACAAAATTATTATTTTTCGGCAATTTAGAAGTTTCACTGCAAAGCGCTGGCACTCATGTTATTTTTATAAAACGTTTTTTCTTTTGTTTGTATTTTTGTTATTTTTTATTTATTTATTTAATTAATAATTTTTTTTAAATTTTACTATTTTATGTTTATTTAATTAATTTTTTGTTATTAATTTTATTAATTTATTATTATTTTTTATTTGATTAATTTTTTTTTAAATTTACTTTATTTACCTTTTTATTTATTTATTTTTATTTTATATTTATTTTTTATTTTTTTATATTTTTATTTTTTATTTTTTTATATTTTTATTTTTTTCATTATTTTTTATATTTTTTTCATTATTTTTTATTTTTTTCATTATTTTTTATTTTTTTTATTTTTTCATTATTTTTTATTTTTTTTTCATTATTTTTTCTTATTAATATGTAACTCTATATTCCCTAATCATATTTTATTTCCATTTTATACTAATTTGCTTTGTACTTCGCTTACTTTTATGACTGTGATTTCAATTCTTTAAAACATTTTTTTTCTCCTTAAAATTAGTATTTATTTGTTTCAAAAATGAATAATATAAAATATTTTTTTTTTTGTAAATTTTGTTTTGTTTCATTAAATTTATTAAATATTTATTATTTTTTGATATTTATTTTTTATTATTTATATTATTTTTTTATTTTTTAATATTAAAATAATATAAATTTTCAAATTTTTTTATATTACTTTGGTATAATTTTATATTATTTTTTATTTAAAATTGATTAAATGGCACACATATTAATTATATGTATATATGTATGTATATGTATGCATTATTTGCAAACTTTGTTTGTTTCATTAATTTATACAAATATGTATTTTTTGATTTTGCATTTATTTTGTTTTGAATTGTTCTTTCTTTTAATTTTTTTAATTTAATTTTTATTTAAATTTATTGTAGATACATATGTATGTATGCATGTATGTACATATATGTACATATATGTTTTTTATTTGAATGAATTTTTCATTTCATTTTTTTAATTGTAATTTTCTTTAATTTTCAATTAATTTTGGTTCTTTTATTTATTTATTTGTTTTTATTTATGCCGCTATTTATTGTATTTTGGTATTTTTTGTATTAATTTATTTTTTATATTATTTATTTATTTTTTCTACACTATTTTTGTTTTCATTCTCTATTATTATTTTTATTTTTATTAGTTTTTATGTTTTTTGTTTTTTTTTTTGTTGTTTTATTTTATTTTTAAATATTTTTTATTTTAATTTATCTGTAAATACATAAATATTTGTTATATTCACATATATTTTGTTGTTAACCTTCGTTCCGTGACTTCGTTAAGTCCACACACCTCGCTTTGACTGTTCGCTTTGTTAGTTTCCTGCCACTTGTTTCCTTCCACACGAGCGCTCAACGCTTAACAAACAGTCGCATATAAGTAAAATACGCGTAATAACGCTTTATGCACTCTCAAAATCACTTACACCTGCACATAACTACAGCTACACTTACACACCTACACACTTATATATATTTGTACATTTTCAATAAGGGCATACATTTTTGCTTTGCTATTAAAAGAGAAAAACTAAAAAAAAAAACTAAAATTATATTGGCGACATTCTGTGCAAAGTTGTTGTTGCAGTGCATCAAAGAAACAAAATATAAAAACAAAAAACACATAGACGAAATGGGGTATGTTAGTTATTCTTAAACATAAATATGGATGAATTGATGAATATAAAGTTTTTATAGTTTATACTTACTATAATTATATCACTACTATAATATAATAACTATCATTAACGCCATTATGATTAATTATGCAGTTACATTTATTTAATTATGTGTATATTACAAACATATATACATATGCATATGCGTTTGTATGTATGTATATATGTATCTGCGTCGTTGCAGCAAAATCCAGTTCACATACCGCTATATACATATATGTATAACCACACTTCTTGTTAAAAGCTCCGGCAGTGTTACTTTCGAATTTTCCTGCACACCTTCGTTTGGCTCATCATCGAGATTTTTGATTTTTACACTTTCACGCCTAGGATTAGCCAAGTTCCAACTGTAGGCACCATTTTTTGCAAGAAATTGTTGTAAAAATTATGAATTATTTTTTTTGTTCCTTGTTTAAATGTTTTTTTTTCCGAACACTCACCTGTTTCACATGTTTTGCAGCTAACAAGCAGCAGCGTTTCATATAACGAAAGTAATTAAACGAAAATTGCAAAAACAAAAATAATAATAAAAAAAATCAACACATCAAATGCAAGAGGAAAAACTTTGTATTTTAAAGTTTTATTTACGTCTCCATATATAAATAAATAAACAAATATATATATATAAAAGTAAATTTATAAAGTGGAAAGAAGAAAAAGTAATAGATTAAATAATAGTTTTTAATAGTTTTTAAACAAAAAATAGTGTGCATTTTCTATTTCAAAAAACTCAGGGTTGAAAGTAAGAGGAAGCAAGCAGTAGTGTTTCCAAAAATAAAAGTCTTAGCCTGATCTGCCTAATGTATTCTCAATAACACCAAATATTGCGCAAGAGACAGCATGGTTCTTCGCTTGATTTCTATCGAACACAGCTTGACGATATCTCAGAGGAATATAATAGCTTACACCTCCGCAACTTAGGATTATAATATGACGTTTCTTACGCTTACTGGGCTCGAAGTGACATTTAATTTATGGAACTCCAATGAAAGTATTACTTTCATTCCTAGCAAGCCGTCATTCACGATAAATCACTCATCTACAAGTATGTCAAACGAAGAGTTCGTGTTCTCTTTGTTACTTCCTTTCCTTGGAAACGTTGCTTTGTAAGTATAATTTTTTAAATAAACACTCTTAAGGTTAAGAATGGGAAGTACGAAGATCGGCTTCGACAAACATGTTATAAATACAACTGAGTTTCGGTGGAATCAATCCCTGACTTGCTCAGCAAGCAGGTAAACGTGCTATGAATAGAATATTGAATGACATAAGAACTCTTATAGAAGTGCTGGTAGAAGCTGTCTAGAGTTAGAAGAAGCGGAAACCATAAAACATCAATGCGAATGCAAGGCTTTGCATAGGAAACACCCGCAACTATCAGTCGAGGGCTTCTTGACAAAGTCTAGGAGGTGGCACCGATAACAATTTTCATACTGATGAATTTCAACAGTTGCACGGAGTTGTTCAGAGGGCGACGATAGAATGAGGGAATTTTAGTGCCGGTGGTATCAATGTTGTGGAATTTAACAAAGTCTACTCTTATTCGACATAAACAACAGTAATCGCCAAAAGGTCTGTTTTTACGCTCACCGCATTATTATTGTTGTTCTTCGTACCTACACAAAGAGACTGAATTTCGTAGGCAATATACCCTTATAACATCAATGGTCTCAGTCAACAATAAATATTTTTTTATTTTAATTATTCTATTTTTTTGCAGGTGAGGGGGTGGAAAATGCCTTCCTTCCCTCTAAGGAACCGTCGCCCACCCTGGAACCTCATTTGTCTTTTATTAGTCTGGCCGTCCATCTGCCGGCCGTTCGTCCATCTTCGTTGCCGTGTTGTTATTGTATCCTTCTTAATTTTTTCTATTGCTCTATTGTTATTTTCGGACGTTTTCTTTAGCTGCCACAACTTTTTCCTTTTGTATGTCAGAAGGTCAAGTGGGCCATTACCGCTTATAACTAATATTGTATCGCCTGACACTGTTCGTTAGGCTGATGAACTCTAAGGGCTACGGTGCGATGAACTCGCCACAACTTTAAGCTGGATTTCCTTTTTAATTACGTCTACCCAGATCTCAGCCCTGTATAATAGGACCTCTGGACCTGGGACCTCTTATGTTGGCCGTTAGTCTGCTAAGTTGGGAGGTGATTTTTGCTCCCTTTCCAGTGCCGTACTGGATTTGTGACCAGAAGATTAATCTGATGTGCAGTCTTACGCCTAGTAGTGATAGTTAGAGCAACATCTGAACTAATCAACGACGCGTGAGCTAATTTGGAGGAAGCCAAACTTAGGTCTTATACATAACTCTCAGTGAGCTGTGTCGGTTCAGTTGTTGAACAAAGTAAACCACATGATATCAGTTTTTGGAACTCTGGAAGAGGCAGTCAAATGGGTGATGCAAGCTAATTGTAAGAAAGAAATGATTCTCTATTACAACAATAGCAACAGATGCATAAGTAAAATAAATATTTTTTAGCTTCGGGTTCTTACGTTTTTGATGAAGCATCGTAAGTAAATCTTTGGGAAGTCTATAGAAAAATGTGCGTGATTGCAAAGAGGTTTACTGCATTAGAGAAATGAGTCGAAGTAGGTTCCTTTTTTGCATTTTTCGCAAAATAGTTCAAAGTCATTTCCTTTTAAACCACTATAATTAAGGTACGAGTAGTATGCGAAAAATTTACTCAATACCTATTTTTGCAATACCCCTACCGCTTCCTACACCCTCCTCTCTGTATGTATGTAAAGTCAGCGTTAACAGGAAAGTGTTAATTTTGTGTCTGAGAACTTGAAATATGGAATGCTTAAAAAGAATTATGGCAAGCTGCCCATTTCGCTTCGCACACATTCCAACAAACAAAAATGTATACTACACTTCAGAATTGGTTGTCAAGGCAACCACTTATGGTCAAAACAAATGTCAGCAGCGCCTTTGTGGTTCCCAGAGGTGCTACAATGAGAAATCACAGTCACTCGATTGCAATCGTCCATCCAAAAGCAAGTAAATTTTTCACGCTCTCAATATGTCTTCGGAGGATTCTTGGGTTTTGGATTCGTTGGTGTGCTTCTTGCACGGACCCGTCTGGAATGCGCCTTTACAGACTTTCATAGAGGAAAAGTCGTTAGGTAAATGAATTGAGAGTTAATTGAAGCTTTTTTTTGAAACATTTTCCTTCAACAAACCTTCTTTGGCTGCAGTCTTCGATCCCAATATGCATATCAATGAGGATAGTCCCGATATCGTGGCGATTCATAATGAGTATAAAAATCTGGTTGACTACATGCTGGGCAGTTTCATGGAGGAAATGCAAATCACGCCGGAGCAATTTGAGACGGCCTGCATGGAAGGTAGAAACCCGGACAATCATTTGCATTTTCATCAGGGACTCTTTCAGCAGGTGGGTATACAAACAAGTATAAAAAAACCGGGAGCAATATATAGAAATTTTTTGCGCTGCTTAAACATTTAGATTTGGGCGGCGAATGATATCAAAATGTTCATACGCATGATGACCCAACGGAATGTAGAGTTGCAACTGCAAGCCTTGGATTTGATAGAGAAAAATCAATTGACGCTGCTGCAGGAAAGCGAAGCGGTTGACAATGCTAGCCCCACTGAGAGCAGCAGTTCAAATTTGTATGTGTTGTTATACGAAAGCAAAATAACCTCAATTATGTTTAATGTGCACCGATATTCAAAATTACAGCGAGAAATATGACGAAGTCGAGGATTTTATAGCGAAATCGGTGGAGAAAGAACTTGGTAGTCCTGAAGCGGCTGTAACACCTGAGCCAGAGAACGCTGAGGCAAGCGTGAGCGACAAGTTTGAGCGCCTCAATTTGTTCTTCGATAATCAAAAAGTTGTATCCTCAAATAAAGTTTTTAAATATTTCATTCATAATCATATCTTACGTTTCGCATAGGTCAACCCCGAGGATGTTGTTTCGCGTCAAGAATATTTGCGTCAGCAGCGCGATAAAATTGTTGAGATCAAAAAGAAGACACGCGCCAAACAACTGCTGGAAACGGTGGCACGTAAAAGTGCTTCAGAGCCCTCGTCCACTGGACGGCCGTCATCGGCGCAAGTGGCGCAAAGATTGCTGGAAAACGGTGGCAAAACCACTGAGCTACTAGATAAAGCGTCTGCAGAAGAAAATGCCGATGAGTCGCAAAACTCGGCTCTACAGTTGCGTAAGACTCTGGCCAAACGCTTGCGAGCCGAAGTTGTAGAACAACAGTAGATACAGAATTGAGAAATATGCGATGTAGAAGCGCCCTTGAACTTTTTCACATATTAGTGCAATATACATAACATACACTATTATAAAAATGGCATAAATCAAAATAAGTAATATAAATATATAGGTACGAATTTCGGTACATTTCTGAAACAGTATTTTGAAATATAGTTTTTTGGAAGTAAGATTAAAAATAATAAATCCATTATTCGAAAAACTGAGGAAGATTTAAATTCGGACGAAGCCGACAAAGACATTAAGAGTATTTACACGGATGGGTTTAAGTGAAAAAACAAGGAGAGGTGATACCTTTTGAAGAAAATTAGATAACAGAATCGTTTTCTGACTACCAGATCACTACAGGATATTCCAAGCGGTGATCATAGCAATTAAGGAAAGCCTTTATGTTCTGACGAAGAGAGTGCTTACAACAAGACATAAATTCACATTCGCAGGTAGCTAAGCGCCTTTGAAATCACTAAAGTCTCCCAGCGTTTAAACGAAACTAGTAAAATAATGTCTTGATTTTTTAGTGGAACCAATATCTTATTTCATGATAAACCTGCCAAGGATTCCAGAAGACAGTGATATACCAGGTAATTGTGAAGCAGATAAACTAGTCTAGCATAGACACCGCTTACGCGATTCATAGCCGAGTTAACAATAGCGCGCTATTCATTTCTTCTTTTCGCAACGTGGCGTCAATTGGAAAATCCAAGCGAAGCCAGGTCCTTCTTCAGTTGGTCTTTCCATCAGAGTGGAGGTCTTCCTCTATTTCCCCCGGCGGGGATAACTTCGTCATGACTGTCAACAGTGACGTGAGAGCCAAGTCACCAGTACGACGACTGTTTGTTTGATGACAGGAGATATTTCGTCTTGCCCTCGTTCACTGTCAGACCCATTTTCTTTGCTTCCTTGTCCAATCTGGATAAAGCAGAACTAACGGCGCGGATGTTGAGGCCGATGATTTCAATATCATCGGAATACGCTAGCAGCTGTATACTCTTATAAAAGATTGTATCTGCTCGATTAAGTTCTGCAGCTCGAATTATTTTCTCCAGCAGCAGGTTGAAGAAGTCGCACGATAGGGAGTCGCCTTGTCTGAAACCTCGTTTGGTATCTAACGGCTCGGAGAGGTCTTTCCCGACCCTGACGGAGCTTTTGGTGTCGCTCAACGTCAGTTTACACAGAGCCGTATTAGTTTTGCGGGAATACCAAATTCAGACATTGCGGCATAAAGGCAGCTTCTTCTCGTGCTGCCAAAAGCAACTTTGAAATCGACGAAGAGGTGGTGCGTGTCGATTCTCCTTTCACGGGTCTTTTCCAAGTTTTGGCGCATGGTAAATATCTGCTAGGTTGTTGATTTTTCAGGCCTAAATCCACACTGATAAGGTCCAATCAGTTTGTTGACGGTGGGCTTTAATCTTTCACACAATACGCTCGACAGAACCTTATATGCGATGTTGAGGAGGCTAATCCCACGGTAGTTGGCGCAGATTATGGGCTCTGTCTTTTTTATGGATTGGGCATAGCACACTTAAATTCCAACCGTTGGGCATGCTTTCGTCCGACCATTTTTTACAAAGCTAAGGCATACTCCTTATCAATTCTTCGCCGCCGTGTTTGAATAGCTCCGCCGGCAACACATCGACCCCCGCCGCTTTGTTGTTCTTCAGATGGGTAATTGCTATTCGAACTTCTTTATGGTCGGGCAATGAAACGTCTGCTCCATCGTCAACGGTTGGGAAATCGGGTTCGCCTTCTCCTGGTGTTATGGTTTCTCTGCCAGAATTATCGAGCATTACCTCTGTCGGCCAGCTTATCAAGCTCTTCATACTCATGCATTTCGGCTTCTCTCTATTTCCTCTACAACTTTCGGTATCTACCGCATCCCGCATGTGTTGTGGTCGATTGTAAAGTTGCAAGGTATGCATTATGTTTTCTCTCCGCTGTGACACGGCACTCCTCGTCGTGCCAGCTGTTCTTTGACATTTTCCAAAAAACAATGGTTTCCCGTAGTTCCCTTATACCGAGTTGTTGACGAGTGTTCTCAGAGAGCAGGAGTGCAAGTCGAGTAGAAAATCACTTTATATTAGACTCAGTCAAGGAGGTAATATATAAGTCATATATTCTACAAATATGTTGCAGATATATTATAGCCGAGTCTTGGTGGAGAAAATTCTTGACTAGTTCAACAAGCAAACAAATTTTGATTATGAGCTCTGGTAGGTGTGCTAATTAGACATTGTCTTATTGGAAGACACACTGGCGTTACTAAACAACGATTACTTTAGAAACTACCAAGAGATAGAAGACAAGACTGCAGAGCATCTTCTATAACGATGTCTCGGGAATTTTACCTACAAAACTGCATCAGGACCACAGGGTGGCTCAGAGAAAATATGGTAATGTGAGGAGATTATAGTCCCCCTAGTTTTACAAGGGGCATTTTAAGAGCCTTGGAGCGTCGTCAGCCTGAGTTTGACAAATTTCACGAAAATGGTATATACATAGGTTAAACCAAAATTATGACGACTGATGCGTTGTTGATTAAGGGGGTATTCTAGTCTAGAAGCATGAATTTCACGTAATTTTTAAGGTGTCGTAAAAAAAGGCAATTGATATTTTTTACTATCCATTTTTTTATTAGTTATTTGTTAATTTTAGAAGAGTAGAGAAAAAAAATTAAAAACTAAAAAAAGTAAAAAATTTCACAAAATTATGAGCTGACGAAGTGGGGGGTCTCTAAAAATTTCCACGTGACCATACCCATGATTTCAACCCTCCTAGTTATCTGAAACCAAAAAGAAAAAAAAAATTATTAATCTAGAATAATGTCGCAATGGCCGGAACTACGGAAATGTGAGAAAAAAAAATTTTCACAAAATGGCGACTGCCTAAAAAAAAGTTTTTTTGGATCACTTTTTCTGACTATTTCGAATTTTTTAAAAATAATAAAAATAAAAATTTTGAGATGAGGCTAGTTCCAACCATATACAAGCATATAAAGAAGACTCTAAAAAAATTTCAAGTACGATTTAGTGGGTATCGCTCCGAAAAAGTCAGTTTTGAGAAAAACGCGTTTAAAGTTTCGCGTTCCGGCCGAACCAGTTTGGATGTCGGATCAGAAAAATGCCTATATCTCCGAAAATAATTTGAATTTTGAAAAATCCTCTTGTACACATATTCTTGAATAGTTAAACTTTGAAAATATAAAAAAAAATCGATTTTTTTAAATTTCTAGACTAGAATACCCCCATAATCCTTTTTAGAGGCGTGGCATGTCGACTCTTCTATAAGTCTGCATTATTACATGCGGTTACAATCACCAATTAGTTGAAAATATAATAAGTATTTACATACAATAAACAAAAATTTACTTGCGTGTACGATTTTTATTTTTGCTTAAATAAAACAAATTTTAGCAGCTTTTTTTTATTAAGTTTACTTTTATTAATATCAGTGTACGGTACTACAGAGTTTACAACAGGTTTTTTACGAGCGCTTTTTAAGTTAAATACCTTCTCTCTCTATTTTTATACGCTCTCAATTTTTGTATATATTTTTTAGCGAGTTTAAAATTCGTTTATTGCAACTTTTTGGTGTCTTTAATTTTAGAAATTCTATTTTAAACAAATTCGATATAAATTTATGCTTGAATTTAAATTTGTATGTTGTACATAATGACTAGTGTAAGGTAGTTAGTAAATATTAAAGATAAAAAAATGAATTTGCTCCCATAACTCTGGCGAAAGAGACGGAATCAAATTTGCAATATTGTTAAAAATATATTTTTCCTTTTTTGATTAGGCGTACATTATATATATATAGTATATAGCGTATTATGTATATGCATGAAAATATTGCGTATCTTGTTCTCACAAATAAAATTCCAAAACTAAATCAACCCAACCGCTATTAAATCTACGTTCTACCAGGACGCTCTTATGATTTAACAGTAGCTTAGGCGATATTGATATAAAATAAGCAGCAATTTGAAAAATTTTCGCGACTATCAACAAACACATGCCATTTCGTGACCAAAAACAAATAATGTTCCGCTGTACACTAAAAGAAAAGAGTTCGCTCGCTGGCTTAACCTTAAGCTGGTATACGATCACGCAAGTATGACATGATGGCATCGGTGCCCTTGGCAAGTATTTGATGGCGTGGCTGTCGGAAGGGATTCCCGATCAGCTCCAACGTACTGTGAATTGGAAACATTAAAAATAGGCGTTATAGATTGTGCGGCAGTTTAAAAGTGAGCCGGACTTACGCAATATGTGTTAGATTACCAAGTACGGGTGGCACTTGCTCAATGTTGTTGTTGCGCAGATCTAATATAGTTAGACGCTTCAAGGCGCCCAACCCTTCTGGTGTCGCATCGATATGCTTGATACGATTGTCGCTGGCCAGTAGAATTTCCAGGTTTTGCGTGTGATAAAGGCAGGTCGGCAAGTGGTCAAAGCTGAAAAGAATTTAAATGAAATGGTTAATATTTAAATATGGTGTACGGTGGGACAGTTGTAAAGGAAAAATATATAAGCAACTAAAGTGTAACAGGGTCGTTATGTAGAAAAAACTTACCGATTATTGCAAATATTCAATTCTCGTAAGGTGTTCAGAACACCCATCTCCTTTGGCAGGTCGGTCAGTTGGTTGCATGATAAATTGAGTAAAGTAAGACGTGTGAATTGCGACAAAAATGTCGGCACTTTGGTTATTTGATTGTTGGAGAACACCAACTCACTGGCGCTGCCCTTAAGAAGATGAAGTCTAGTGGGGAAATAAGGGTGGAGAGAGCGGTAGTTCTTAATTACAATTCAACATAATATTTTTGACGGAGTAAATCGATAGTAATTAAGTAATTAAAAAACTGGTATAAGAAAAGCTCCTAATCTAATGCAAAAATAATTAAAATAATCGTAATTTAAAGACTATTAAAAGACAATAAAAAAATAAATGGGAGTAAAATATATTGATATTTTTGTAAATATTTACAATTTTTTTAAAATTCGAAATTATGAAAAAATTATGTTAAAAAGTGAACAAAAAATCGAGTACAACTTAAAGAGTACTTTTAAACACATATGCAATTGCAAACAAAAACTGGTATAAATAATAGTATGGATTATTTTAAATGTAGTTCAAATATGCAAAGAGAAGAGAATGTTTTATGGAACATAAAGAAACTGGCATAAAAGTGGTACAACTAAAAAACTATAAATATGCATGTACATACAAATATATACACATATGTATGTATATTAATTAACTTTAACTTACAATATCAGAATTTAAATAAAAAACAACTAAAAAACTGGTATAGAAAAGCTATTACTCTAATTTAATAATTAAAACTCTCAAAAGGCAATAGAAAAACTAGGTTGAATTAAAATAAATAGATATTCTTGTAAACTGGTATAATAATAATATTTACCATTTCTTTAAATTATTTAACTAATTATAAAAAAATAATGTTAAAAATTGAAAAAACATCGAATACAACGAACAAACAAAAACTGGTATAAAAATGTTATACATTATTTTGACTATAGTTCATATGTATGTGCAAAGAAAAGAAATATTAGTACCAGCAGTGCATATTGATTGTTTTATGGAACATAAAAAAACTGGTATAAACGTTGTACATCTAAAAAACTATACAAAAATGCATAAATGTACCATACATACTAATATACATTTATTAACTTTTATGTATATTGAGTTTTATATTGTTGGAAAATACTGGCAAACAATTTGGTATAAAATGTTAATTATTTAACTAATTATGAAAGATTATGATTAAATGTGGTTATTATATGAAGAAGTAAAGTTGAAGCGTGAGCGAAAACACTGAGTATAACCAAAAAACTACTTTTAAGTACATACATGCCTACATATATACATACATATGTACATATGTATGTATGTATATACGTATGTATGTATATAGTTTGAAGCAGCGACTAGTATAAAGAATATATTGAATTAAGTATTTTAACTTTATTCAAATATGCAAAAAAAAAATATATTAATATAGGCGGTGCATAGTGAATGCCTCATATAACATAAAAAACTGGTATAAAAATGGTACAACTAATTATTTTTGCCTCTTAACTATAAGAGTATTTGTATAAAACTATACATATGTATATTATTTAACTTCTATATCGTTAGTAAAAACTGGCATAAAAATTCGCATAAAAACTTTTTAATTCAAATAATCATCAATAATGTTAACATACTGATTAAATCTCGCTTTAATTCTCTATTTCACTATTTTTGCTAATCGTCATAGCATTTATTTATAAATATTTTCCACAACTATTGGTCGTACTTACGCATCTGGCAACTTTTCCAAACGATTCTTGGAGAAATCCACGCAGCTGACATGCTCTTCAGCGGCCGTTTGGAACACCTCGTCAGGCACTGTGGACAAGTACTGCATGGTCACATTTAATGTATGCGTGTTTCTCATTTTGTATCTGAAATTTCAAGCACGTTTCGATTACTAACCACTCATGTGGTAATTAGAAAATATTCTGCGTATAAATACTGCAGCCGTCGTGGCCATGATTATTTTGATATGGTATTGGTTGCTGATAGATCGGATAATGCGGATCATAGGATGATGTTAATGTACCGTAGCAGTTATTAAAGGGGAAATATGGATTCACAAATTTGGATATATCCATTTTCATATATTCATAGCAATTGCAATTGTATGCAAATTGTTGCATCGAATGCATCGTTTGGGCTTGTTCTGCTGTTCCGCTTGGCTGATCCACATTCACATTCATATTCATATATGTATTGGAGTTATGTCTATATTGGAGAAGGAGGGGTTGTTCACACTCAATCACACACGCACACAAATAATTACGCATATGCACATATACGTATACATTATATACATTAAAAAAGAACCAAAGCAACAACAACCCAACACTAATGATGAAAACACTCACTTATCGGGAAATGTTGTGTCTTCATCACAACCACCAGCCGGACGACGTGGACTATTCAAGCCATCCGCACCCATTTTATCGGTATTATTTTGTACGAAAGTTGTCGACGACAATGACGCAGCGTTTAGGGACAAGCTATCGCCTTGATTATGGTGCTGTTGATTTTCGCCAGAAGCACGCGCACGTTCGCGCAATGTACGCAATATACGATTTGTACCGCACTGGAGTATATCACGACGAATGGACTTGATGGGATTACCGTCGATTTGCAGACTAACCAAATGCGCTAATGAGCCCAACGACAGGGGCAAACTACTTATGGAATTATTGGTAAGATCGAGCCGAATGAGATTTTTCAGTAGCGAAATTTCGTCCGGAATTTTCGTAATTTTGTTATCGCGCAAATCGAGAATTTTCAAATGTGGCAAGTTTGAGCAAAAACTCTCCGGTAATTTCTGAAAAGAAAAATAGCACAGTTTGTAAAAAATATAAAAAATAATAATTTTACAAGTAGAAAAATGGAAATTATTTTCTTCAAAAACAAAAAATTAAGCCAAAAAAAGAAGGCGTTGAGCATTTTAAATTTTAAAATCAAATATTTACAACTATAATAAGTGATAGCCTACATTTAGGCTGATTGCAGTTTTAACTGTATGCACAAGTACAGGTGTGACTTACTTACCCCAACTAAGTTATTGGCAACGTATAATTCCTGCAAATTCTGACAGCCCTCGAAGGTCGGTAATTGCGTTATATCATTGTGCTGCAGATATAAACATAACAACTTGCGCAAACTGCCCATATCTTCGGGCAAAGCTATCAAGTCGTTATGATTCAGATCCAATTTTTGTAGCGCTTGAATTATAACACACAAAATATATTTTAGTACTTTTCCAAAGTATATATTTAATATATATATAAATAGTCACATTTATGTATATATGTATATATGTACTATGTATTTATATTTGTTTATTTATTGTAAAAGGCATATTTGATTTGATTTGGTTATTTGATCAACTTACAACGCATATTCACCAGATCGGAGGGCAGTTCTTTTATGTGGTTATGTGAGAGTAAAAGCTCAGATACGCGCACCAGAAAGCCAATACCATTCGGTAGCCCCGTAAGTGAGTTATGTGAAGCATCCTTTTAGTAAGATAATAATTTTATACCATAAACCAAAAGCCACAATGCATTAATAGTGTTAAAATATAATGTTTATGCAAATACTATATATTTATGTATGTATAGTATGTGTGTATTTGTAATTAAAGCTTTTTATTAAATTTTTTAGGTTAGGTCGAGAAAAAAAAAATAAAAAAAATGAAGTTTTCAGATTAGTATTATTTAAATGTTTTCCATTAAAATTCCATTAATTTTTTATATTATTTTTTAATTATAATATTTATTAAAAATCTATATATATATGATAATCAGATAACCTTCTAATTTTCTTGTAATACATAATAAAATTAAATATATTGATAGATTTCAGTTTTTTTAGGATTTAACTGTTTTAAAGATACTGCATCGGTTAATATATATTTATTAATTTATAAACTGTTTTCATTCTATATTTATATTTATTTTTCATTATAATTTAGATAGTAGTTATTGAATCTGTTAGTTCCCACTATGTAAATGTGCATATATGATTTTCTGTATTTGCTTTTAAGTTATTACTTATTATTAAGTTACTTTTTTTGGGTAAGATTTATAATTATATGGAATATTATTTAAGAAAATAAATTAACAAATATCGCTTACTTAATGGAATAATTCTTAAAATTATGTCAGGTTTTTTTTTCATAAAAAATATATAAAAATTAATTTCAAGTTACATCTACCATATACATACATACGAGTATATATACATATATGTATGTATGTATATGAGCATATTTGCAAGAATTGTTTCAATTAGTGTAGAACTTCGAAAATAGTGAGGGAATTTCTTTGAAACTGCTGAACCCATGGACTTGAACATTTTACACGACATTTTTGGGATGTAGTGAAGGAAGGAATAAGATTTTTGATAATAATTTGATAATGATTTCAATTTTTTATCCGATTTTTTTTTGGAAGCTGCCATTTTGTCAAAATTTAAAATTTTTTACTAGTATTTCGATTATTACCTGTATTTATTTATTATTTTAATATATTTTTTGGGGGTTGTGGAGCAGAGAAATCCTCCTCAACGCCAAATATGGGATGAAGAAAATTCAAAATTTTTCAAAATGAAGCACCGATTATTTAAGTATATTAAATTCTGTTAATGCAAATTTTTCTTGGATATTTATTCAATAAAGTTTAAAAATATTTATTAATAAAATGAAAAATAAAAATAATACGGACATTTTTTTCGACTTGCAAGTTCATATAACCCTTAAGCAAACTAAAAATATATTTCGGTGTTTTGACCAACATTACTTCTACACAATGCTAAATATTAAAAATCTATACTAAATTACTTTAATAATAAATCGTGTGGAGGATTCGTAGGATAAGTCAAAAATAAATATGTGCGAACTTTGCTGACTTTCATAAACTTAATAAAATTAAAATTTCAAAACTGTTTTTTTTTTTTAAGAAAAAAGACCAGAAAATAGATAAATGTCGATGATGCTTTGGGCCTTTTTGAAATGTTTTTAATATAATTATATTTAAATATAATTATAAAAGTAAAGTAAATCCTGCTGATATTGGATATACTTCAATACTATATATGGTAGTATAAAATATCGTACAAGTATACATAACTTACATAAGTCCGCTAAACCATGAACATAAAATCCACTCTACATACCAAATATTCCAGCATGTGCAAATCGCTGACAGCGGGGTGTAATTCTTCAAATTCATTGTACGATATATTCAAGTAACGCAGCTCAGGTAACGAGTAGAAATCAACAGGCAACTCTCTCAACTTGTTGCGACTCAGATTCACACGCACTAATTTCTCTAACCTGCATATGGATCTAGGAAGGCTGGTTAGTAAATTGTCGTGCAGCTGCAGGGAGAAAATAACGCAATAAAACAATCACCATCAATATATAAATCACGCTAAATTAAAACTGCATAATTAAACTGTTGGTCTTAGATTTGCACAACTTCACATAAAATGCCTGATAAGCGTGAGGATAAGTTAAACTCACCGTCAATGTGGTCAATGTTTCAAGATTCTCAATTTTTGGCGATAGATGTGTCAAAGCGTTTGAACTTAAATCCAAATTGGTTAAAGGCATTTGATTCCACCAAGCATCTTCTTCTTGGACAGTGAGCTGTTCCAATGAAGTTGGCAAATCCTTGTCAGTCTGATTTATTTGGTAAATTTTGTCGGGCACTAGAAAGTTGCATTTCTTCATTAGATAAAATAGAAAATATTTTTTTTTTCGGTTTTTGGTGCATTTTATCGATAAATCATAACGAGATACTTGTGTATTGTTGTATAACGCGGCATAAATATTTCGCAATGTCGATTTGTGAGTTTTAAAGCATAATTTACATTCGATTGCCAGTGGTTCGCGATGTCTTTTCGGCTCGATTTCATCTTCGGTCTCCTGCTCGCTGGTGGAGGAGGCCATTTGGTATTCCCGTATGTGATAGAATAAACGCCTATGCGCCGGACCACACATGCAGAACGATGTGAGCTTTTTGCGCGTTTGCTTTAAGGACGCAATTTTGAATGTTTTTTCTTTAACAAAACGTTAGCGCGGGAAATAATTTTATTTTTTTAATACTTTAAATCTAGGATGCTTATATAAAGATGCAACCATTAACGCTGAGCGACAGTATGCAACTACGTTGATGCATTTTTACTTTTGCATTAATGTTAATTTTATGGCATAAAATTCAATTTCAGTTGCACTGTGTTGAACGAAGCGCTCGGGATGGTTAACCGAGCATGAAATTTGCTTTAGCCATAATTGGGTTAGCTAAATTACGTTGCAGATTTAGGTGATGTAATACGATACTTGACAACATTTAAATGCTCGTAATAATGAGAAGAAAATAAATCAAATGTTGCATAATATTATAGGGGCAACGTAGAAACAGTAAAATTGTTTAATGCATCCAAATACTATTAAAAATGTATGTACATATATACACATGTACATTTGCAGTTACAATGTGTAACAATTACAAAATTAGTTTCACTGTCAAGTTCAATCAGGGGAAATGCGTGCACAAATAATTTTATAACCACACATACAAAAATATGCGCTTCACTGCCCGTTTTGGTTAGTTACTAACATTAGCGAGCCAGACAGAGCGTTTAACAGTTGGCATAGAAAGCTACAAACACAATTCCGTAACGGTTAGTTAAGCGATTGTGAACAGGTATATGCACATGACGACATAATCAAAGGTCATTCGTGCTGTTGAGGCAGGAAATATGCATTTGACGGTTTTGGATATGTTGGGTGTGGTTTCGGTGTGTCTCTGAATGCTCTAGGTGATAAATGTGGGATGGTAAATAAAGACGGCGTAAACAATTAAGGGTAGTATTTAAAATATTAAAACATTATATATCTTAATTTTGATTGAGGTAGGATAATTATTGTGTTAGTAT
Source organism: Bactrocera zonata (assembly GCA_037783105.1). Lineage (NCBI taxonomy): Eukaryota > Metazoa > Arthropoda > Insecta > Diptera > Tephritidae > Bactrocera > Bactrocera zonata. Next base: position 142,372 of record JBAWJQ010006416.1, read on the forward strand.
TTTTAAAACATACATTAAAAGTTTTCTATAACACGAAGATATGAATTTATATATATTTCAAGAATATTTTGTAAGTTAAACTATTAATTTTCAATATTGTATAATGTTTATTTTCGATATATTTGCCGTTTTTGATTTTAAGTGAATTCTTTTTAAGTGATATCTCTTTATGCTTTACAAAATACACTTCTGAAAGGTGTTATAGTTTCAGTATAGCCGTTGTTAACGTTTTGTTTTTAAAACTATAGTCGTTCTAACATGTTTTTCTTTTTCATATGAATAGCTTTTAACACTTACTTGTGAACTAACGTGGTGTTGTAAATTAAGCTTGTTTAAATGTCTTAAAAATCCGATGTTCACTATTTTTACACTAAAATATTTGTTACTTTGTTTTAATGTCTTATAAAGTATAATTTAATTTAACACTATATAATATTACGGCACTTCCTTTAACTACAAATATGAGAAAACTCACGCAACAAACAGTTGGAAAAAATTATGCCACCACTTAAGTGATTCCTACATGAATATAGAAATAACTCGGCACTAACGAGGAAAATTCATTCAATTATGTCTTTGAAACGTCGTGACGCATACAGAAATTTATTTAAGGATGAGTTATTGATTTTCAAGTTTGGTCAAAGTGTTACACGCCACTACGAAAAAATAGTGTTGTTTGTGTCCAATGTTATGCTACTAACCTGACGTTAAGCCTCTGCCGCTCAGCTGTAAAGCGCCAGTTTTGCGTGCCTGTTTAATTAGATGTGGTGGAAATGCTTGTTCATCTTCAGTTTTATTTCTTTTATGGAATAATGGATTCAATTCACCAAGCCTTGAACGCACACGACAAGTGCGGGATGCGGAATTATTAATAGAGTGCACAGAGTTGGTAGTAGATGTGGTAGCATCGATGCCGCCCTCGCCACCACCAGCTCTATTGTTATTCATTGTGTCAAAATATGGCGAAGTACTATAACAGCTACTCGTTGCTGCAGCATCAATATTTGTGTCCAACGAGCGCCAGGACGTCGTGGGGAATTGTAAGAAATTATTATAATTCAAATTATTACTGCCAGATAGATCGTTGGAGCCGTTATCTAAATTTTTGTAAGCATTAAAATGTGTATTATTAAAACTATTTTGATCGTAGCACAAGTTACTTTGATGATGTGGACAGCTTCCAGTGTCCAGGTTTCCGAAATTAAAATAGTTTTCCTGGCTGAGACAGCGATAATATGATGGATAATTGCGGCAACTGTCGAACGAATATGTGTAAAAAACTATTTGAATTAACATGAATTGAATAACACAAATTATTGCAACAATAAACACAATAACATAAATTGAAAACGGATTTGAATTCAATGTATCGGAATTGCGTTGTGCGAGCACATGCAATGTCTCCCGCAACGTTGTTATAATTTACACAGCTCCACTGCGACTACTTCGATTTGTTATTATTTGTTTTGTATTGATTTTTGTTTGTTGTGCCCTTTTGCTTTTGTTTTTTTGCTTATTGTTTTATAGCCAATTTATCACAATTTTATACATCCAAAGTGGACTTTTCGTTTTGTTTTTATTTTTTAATTTGAATGTCAAAAGTTCACAGCTGACATTGCAGCTGACAGCAGAGAACGTTTATAATTCTAGATCGTAAATTTTACGGTCTTCGGTATTTGTTTACGAAAAGCTGAGAGCGTTTGCAATTGCAAGAGCGCGCTATTTGTTAAATGTTGAAAAGAGAAATTTCACCTTAAAAAATAAGAGTGGTAAGTTGGCCTGATTTTAAAGTAAAAGTAAACAACCTGTATTTATAAGCGTGTAAGCTTGGATTTATAAATTCTTTAGGGATATACATATGTATGTGTTTTGTTGTAATTGGAATTATTAATGGGCATGCATTTTAAAGATTTTCTTTTGTGATTTGAATATACATATTTCCATATTTTTGTACCTAATTTAAAAACAAAAATGTATCTTTTGAAACCACCATTCATTGCAGAATCTATGACCTCATTATCATTCTACCTTTTTAAAACTATAAAATCCTCAATAGGATATGGTTTTTTTAAATCTCAAATTTAATTGTTTTGACCTAAGAAAACGATTTGATACAAAAATTACCATAATTCATACATACTTTATAAAATAATATTTTTCTGTCCTCGTCTTCATTTTTAGTAAATTATTCAACGACGTATCTAAGTTGCACGTGCATCTAATATGCAAAACCTTGCACACATATACATACATATATACTTATTTACGTCTGACATTCACGTGACACATGCTGCACGTGTGACATTGCATTCGGCCACCCTTTGATTTGTTAGACAATATGTTAACTCATACTTTTCCATTCATAATAATAATAGCAAACTATTTTTATAGCCACTAACAGGAATTTATTAGACTGGTCCTAATTGCGTGTGGAAAAAATCATCAGCTGTTACATTGCTGACTTATTGTAAAGAGTAGGGGCAATCAAGTCTTTATATGAAAGGAAAATAATAATTTTTTCTCAAATTGAGAAGAAAAAATTACATTAAAAGTTTTGAACTTTCATAAAAAAAAATTTTATAGAAAATATTTACATAATACAAAAACAAGTTTGTTTTATAATTTTTTTTATTATTATTGAAATATATCAAAAAAATAAAGATTTTGATAAAAAATTATGTATTTTTATATAAATTATTTAGAAAAATTGCACGATTTTTTATTTACAAATAAAAAATTCCGTTATTTTATAAGTCGTTTTTTATTTTCATATTGTATTTAGATGAAAGTAATTTCATATTTTATATAATTTTTTAACATCCCTAATATTTGTATTATTTTCAATTCATTACGGGATTTAACGCTGATCTGTCACAAATTGTGATCAATTCAAATCAATTGAAGCGCTTTTGCTCCACATAAATCATATATGCAATGTAATGCATATATGTACACTATGAACGAAGGCATGTGTATGTATATATATATATGTATATGTAAGTAGGGTATATATGTATGGTGCGTACACAATATGTAGTCACACGAGTTATTGACCTAGTCTGTTGGGTTCGGTATGCTCACGTGTGCGTGTTGTTGTTGTTGTTGTTTGTATAGTTCAATTCGTTTATTCGATAATGAACTTAAAAGCAATGAATTAAGCATGAGTAAATTTTAACAACAACAACAACGTAGTTGTGGTTATGTGGCGTTATTCCACTAGCACATTGCGGTGCGCTAAGGCGTATGAGTAACTATTTATACTTCCATGAAGTGGAGTTATCAATGAATGCCAACACATCGCAGCAATTTAATTATTTGAAAAAAAATTATAGTTAACTTTTTCTACTTACGTCATTTTTTTGTTAGTTGACGAAAGTTGATTGGACTTCTTAGCTGTTGATGACTTGACGCACAGATTGTTGAGAGAGCCACAATTGTTAAGGCACATGTAAAAGGTAAGTTGGTAGGAAAAAATTACTCAAAATGACAAGCAGTTAGCATTTTTTACATTTTTAATACTTAGAAGCTTAAATTACGAGTATGTGAATAATGTATGTGTTGTATGTACATATGTAAAATATAGAATTACAATCACAGCAAAGTCAGCGCTCCCTTACAGCATATTACGACTTAAGAACTATAGAATAGTGTCAAGGTCATATAGGTAAGACACTACCTACTATGTTGTTATACTAGTCGCCAGCTAATTGCAGGTATAAAGTTTCTTTGCTTTGCAATATTTACGCTTTGTAAATGCAACACAAGTGTACACAAGTTAAAAATTGTTAGTAGGCCTTATTTTCTTCGAAAACATTTCGTGATTTTCGGATAGCTAATAGTAGTAACTTTTTAAGTGGGAAAAATTCTTTATTACATTTTTGTAAGTCTATATGAATACATATTTACTTGCTTTTGATACATTTTGTATAAGCTCGATTAAAGTAGTATACAATTATACGAATTTAATGCGAATACTTAATGTGACAGCCGAAAACGGATAATTTTAGAGAATAAAAAAACTACTGTATCAATTGTTTTATAGCCTTAAAGGTATATTAATACATATCTCAAGAATACACATAAATTTTTGAAAAAAAAAAAAAAACAATTTTATATTTTTCGAGTTACACGGCGTTTTTCCATTGCTGCATTGACCCCGTTTTACTCCGTTGAAGGAAAAAAATTATCTACCAGAGGATGTTGTCCGCACTACGATCTTATTTAAGGGGGTATTCTAGTCTAGAAATTTATAAAAATCGAAATTGTTTTTATATTTTCAAAGTTTAGCTATTCAAGAATATGTGTACTAGAGGAGTTTTCAAAATTCAAATTATTTTCGGAGATATAGGCATTTTTCTGACCCGGCATCCAAACTGGTTCGGCCGGAACGCGAAACTTTAAACGTGTTTTTCTCAAAACTGATTTTTTAGGAACGATACCCACGATTTCTCAGGTTCTACTGGACCGATTTACTTGAAATTTTTACAGAGTCTTCTTTATAGGCTTATCTATGGTTGGAACTAGCCCCATTCCCAAATTTTTATTTTTATTATTTTTAAAAAATTCGAAATAGTCAGAAAAAGTGATCCAAAAAAACTCTTTTTTCCCACTTTTCCGTAGTTTCGGCCATTGCGACATTATTCTAGATTAATAATCTTTTTTTCTTTTTGGTTTCAGAAAACTAGGAGGGTTGAAATCATGGGTATGGTCACGTGGAAATTTTTAGAGACCCCCCACTTCGTCAGCTCATTATTTTTGAAATTTTCTCCTTTTTTAGTTTTTAATTTTTTTCTCTACTCTTCTAAAATTAACAAATAACTAATAAAAAAAATGGATAGAAAAATATTAATTGTCTTTTTTACGACACTTTAAAAATTACCTGAAATTCATGCTTCTAGACTAGCATACCCCCTTAAGGTAAGAAGTGTGTCAATATTGTCCGTTTGACCTGCTTTGAGTAAGAAGTGTTTTAATTGAGGTTTACATTGCGATCTAAAGTTTATTGTGCCTTCTCCTCTAACATATATATTCACAAAGATAATGAATTTCAGGAACTGCTGGGCGCTATTGAGCTGATATAATCCCTCTCTGCGTACACATATGGATTCATGGGCTTTTAGAATCAGGTGTTGCAAAACTGGCACTATAAAAAACTAATTACCCTGCGAAACGTGTGACCACGTGTCTTTTTCTATTTTTGACATTGAAAAACCACTGTGGAGTACATGCAATTAAAGTTCATTATTATGATAGCACTGTAGACCATTCCAGACGAGGCATACGAGTATAATGAGTGTATGGAAAATTGGATTAATTGTTGGCATGCTTGTGTTGGCTCAAAAGAAGCCTATTTTGAAGACGGTAGTCAAGATTTGTTTTTAAGTAGGTGAAAATGTTGTTTTTTTGGCCTTCCGGCAGATTTTTTACCAGATGGCATTAAAAAATTCAAAATTATATTTCATTTCTATACAAAAATCGTTACCATTTCTAATATTTTTAGACTGTCGTATATTTAATCACTTTAAGTCTCATAAATTTACACAAACATACATACAACTGTATGTATTTGCAAAGAAACCCTTTAAGCTGCTTTCAAAATCTCTTATTTCATACTCAAAACTGCGAATTCAAATACATTTACTAAACATGTACATATATATATATATGTAATAATAATATATGTATGTATATGTATATATGAAAATAAAATAAAAATAAATTTTAGTTCTTGTATTTAAACTACTGCCGAATTTCCACTAAAAACCATAATGCCAACCAATTTTATAAAAGCTTTTGAGTATTATTAAAAAATGAGCGGTAAATAAAACTTGAACTTGTCGTGCAACGCTAAGAAATTACAGCAACACAAACAACCTTGGGCGGCTGACAAAAACCACACAATCAAGTAAAGTGCGCCTTTTGTCGCAATTTACTTCCATAATTTTAGCAAGTAATCACGGTCAATGTTCTTCCTGCTTTGATTGACACAAATTGCCGCCACTATTATGGCTGATTAAGAGCTTAGGCGCGAAATTTCGGAAATAACACGGGCAAGATTCATAAATTACAAAATAAATAGCGAACGTTGGAACAATGTTACTATTTGTATGTGTGTGTGTTTATGTGGTGGTTGAGGGCTGCCAGGGGTGCTTTGCGGTTATGTTTGCGGTCGCAGCTGTGCCGTTTTGTTTATGCCGCACAGCAAATGTTGCCGCCTTACAAACACTACCGCTTCACATACATATAGTACACCTTTATAAAAACTTGTATTTATGCATGTATGTATGCGTGCATGTAAGCATATTACCGTTGCGCACTACTTAAGGTATTATTTGCGCACATATGCGTCTACAAATCTACGCCTGCCGCTGACCGGCTTCTCTGCAGCTAAGTACTGCCGATACTTTGTGTCTGTTATTTATGACCATTCGAGTCGGAAAGCAGTTACAATTCTATTAGTTGTCGCTTTTATTTCGAGCGTAACGCTTCGTCTAGAAATTGACTTGCAGCCAAAGCAACGCTTTCCGTCATTTATAATTCATAATTACCTTGAGGCGGACTTGTTTTAGTTTGCGGGTCGCGTTAGCTGTGCTATTTTCGTCCTTGCTGTGCTGTTGTTGTTGTTGCTGCTGCTGCTTTTCCTGTATACTTTACGTCAATCAATAGAAGGAGCACTATTATGGCCGAAGGCGTTATAAAGTCCTTTATACGCGATTTCTTTGCGGTTTGTTACAATTTTGGTTTAATTTTGAACTTTTATTGCCAAATTGCGCAATATTTTATGAATTTCGTAAATTTTGATAGAAAAATTTTGCATTCAATTTAGAAGCCGCGAGACCGAAAATTTTCTTATGAAATGAGTTGCGTCGAAAATTTTGTTTTCTAAACAAAGAAAAAAATGTCGTTTATTCTGAAGTTCTTGTGGATGGTGTTGAAAATAAATTTATTTGGGTGAAATTGAAAGTGAATCATTTGTTCATTTATAGAATGAATGAACTTAAAAGTAATAGAAGTGGTTGTAACAGAAAAAGTAAAAAATTGATTTATTTGTGTGGTTTGAAAAACTCAAGCGATTTTTGCAAAGGTTTTAGAAATCTGTTTTTTGATCAAGCTCTAGTTCTTAGTGTGAACCATGCCTCTTAAAGAGGACTGCTTACAATAATATTTTAGCATACTCTAAGCAGACACTAGAAGCCTCTATATGCATAAATGCTTGTAATTTGCCGGGTATAATAACTGTGGACAGTTTTATGGTTTCACTTAAATTTTTACAGAGGAAAGTAGTAATTCCGAAATATTTTTTTTCTGCAAAAGTACGTTGTAACAAAAAAGTGAAATTGTAGAATACGCAAAATATTTAATTATTCATCGACATGTATTTTGTCGCCTTTAAATTAATCTCCATCAGATGTAATACACTTATGCCAACGGTTTTTTCAGTTCTCGAAACACTTTTCATAAGTACTTTTTGGGATGGTCTTTAGCGAATTTTGTTTTACCTCTGCAATCGACTGAAAACGAGTTCCATGTAGCGGTAATTTCAGTTTGAGGAACAAGAAAAAATCACACAGAGCCAAATCTGGTGAATACGGTGGTTGATCGATGGTATTCATTACGTTTTTGGCTTTAAATTCAGGCACAATCGTGGCTCCATGTGATGTTGCACTGTCATCTTGTAAATTCTATGAATTACTCTTCCACAATTTCGGCCGTTTTCGACGGATGTTCTCACGCAAAGGCCTCAATATGGCCAAATAGAACTCCCTGACCATCCGTCCCACTGGAACAAATTGATGATGCCCCAAACCGTGAATACCGAAAAAACAATGGCCATCACCTCCTAGATTTTTGAAGGGCTTTGGCGCGGTTTTTTTTTTTGGTTTTGGCTCATTTTTTCCCTCCCCTCCGTTGATTGTTGACTTGTTTGCATGTTCAGTTTAATTGGGACGACTCGGGAAATAACGCGTTTTCTACCCATAGAATTCACCAAAATCATTTCACGAACTCGCGAGAGATGTCAAGCTCTCTTGCTATCCCTTTACCACTTGACTGACGATTTTCAGGCACCATATCTTTCACTTTTTTAATATTTTCATCGGTTGAAGAGGTCGAATGTCGTCCAGAACGAGGCATGTTTTCGACGGCCTCTGGACCGTCTTTGAAGGCTTTGTGCCACTCGTAGCCTTGTGTTTTTGATAAACTGTACCACCGCAAACCTTATTCGAACATTCGCAACGATTCCGCACACGAAATTTGGTTATAACCACAAAATTTGAGACAAATTCTTTGTTCCATATTTTTATCCATTGTAAAATTACACCGCACTCCTGAAGTGCAACGACTTGAGCAGCTGTCCTACAAAAATATATTTTTTTGAAATATCATTTAACTGAGGAATTTAAATTCCGATTTTTTGGTACTTTTTTGTCACAATATAAATTTCTTGCTTTCTTTTTAATCAAATATTTCCTAGAAATGGATTCATTTTTAAATGTTCTTTCCTAAGAGAGGTTAGCCTATAGATTGCGAAAATATATCTATTAGAATATTCAGAAAATTAATAGCCCCAAATTTCGATAAAGATGCTTTGGGCATTGCTACTTCAAAGTTGAATTTACATTTCTCTACACCTTATAAACACATTAGAAATACGAAAAAATTATGAAAGTGCTTTCAGATTCCCTAAAAGGAAAATTTTTTATAATTAAAAAACATCTGTCTATTAAAATAGCCGATGAGCACCAAAATATTCTGACTAATCTTGTGGTTCTTGCAACGACATGAAATGTTAAAAAAAAACCGAAGAATGAGAATGCTGCTTAGAGATTACGTGGGTTTTGAAATTTCAAGAGGAATTGTTTTTTTATTTTATTTTTGTAAATACTTGTCTAGAATATTTTTGCAAAGTTTCAAGGCAATCGCACTAAAAGTGTAGGATATACAAGTAGAACCTTTGAGAGTGCGTTCTTTCACTCTGGACTGGTCGGCTACTTCATATTTTGATCGTGATTTTTTCGAAACATCGTTTTAAAAATCGGTGGTTAGTATTTCCCAGAAACTAGTGAATCGATATTATGAACATTTTTTACAGTTCTTCTAAATAGGATGACCTCGTCATTGATAGATGATTTTTTTCGATTACAACTAATTTTTTCAAGGCGATTGCCAAAAATTAATTTTTTTTCATCGACAATTTTTTTACTCATCTACTAACCGTTGAAAATTGTTTTTTTGATTTTAGATGAATCCTTGGTCTGTTATGCAGACCAACGCGATGAGACGTTTGTGGAAACCAGCTGTTTGCTAATGGCTGAATTTCCAAATTTTTTTATGAAAAATACACAAAATATTATTCAAATCTTGCTCTTTGATGTGATCAAAAGTTGTAATAAATTTATTCATTTATTATATGAAAAAATGTGAAAATACGCATTTTTCGTCTGCAAAAACCCACGTAACTCCTTAAACCGTTTTGGTTACTTAAGTTATACTGCCTTTTGATATAATATCGAAGCACTCTTTGCAGTTACTAATAAAAAATAATAAAGAAAGATATAGCAAAACCTGAGCTTAAAATTATTGCGATAAAGAGTCTAAGCCATATTGCTTACTCCAAACTTTCTTTTTTCTCCTTCCAAGATTTATTTGTTTACCACTAAATA